>JAUTDX010006049.1:0-22556 GCA_030844895.1 Ambrosia x helenae
GGACGAAACGTGTTATGATTTGAAACGTCGGGGACGAAAAAGTTTAAAGGTGGAGCAAACCTCATGGACTAAACCTATGGTTTAATCATCTTTAAAAACTCGGCCATAATAAATAAATGAATAATTGAAATAAATAAACCCAACTATTGACTATTGGCCAATAACAGTCCCAACTATGAAAATTACCAATAGCGGTCCAACTTTTGACATAATGGAAACCAATGGAGGCTAACTCCGTTAGTGTGATGCTGACGTGGCATGCCACGTAGGATCATTTTGCCACATAGGATCCACGTAGGATCATCTTGCCACTAAGCATGCCACGTCAGCATCACACTAACGAAGTTAGCCTCCGTTAGTTTGGGTCCGTTGGTTTCCAATATGTCGAAAGTTGGGACCGCTATTGGTAATTTCGTAGTTGAGACTGTTATTGGTCAATAGTTCAATAGTTGGGATTATTTATTTCCATTATTCCTAAATAAAAAACTCAACTATTGGTCATTTTCTAAAAAATTGTAAATGTTACATTCCCCAAACTCCTATATTTACAAATAATACACCAGTTGATTGGAATTAAACCCAATATCTCCCACTAAGAGGTAAGAGTCTCTACCAGTGAGCTATTCCAACTTGGCTACTTAAACGATGTATTAACTTGGCTTATTAGCACATTGTGTTTTAATGCTTCATGAAATGGGAAATAGTTTGGGTGTCCTCCAAAAACCACACTTCCTAGTCTACCACCATTGATTTGTGGGTTAAAACTTTTTTGTCCCAATTTATTGCTAGTTAATGTAGTGTGTCAAAGTGTTGATTTGTGTTGAATATAGGTTTTGCATTTGGTATTGAAACTTAAATTTGGTGTCGGTATTTTGATCTCGACATATTTGAATCTATATTTCATTTTACTAGTGGGGTTTGAAAGGCATTCATAAACGCATCTAATTCCATCATTTGGTGAAATTAAATGAGGCCTTAGACTTTACGGTCGTTTGGCAACAGGGATGGTGGTGGTTGATGGGATGATATATTAGTAAAAACACAATTTAATAAAGAAACTATATATAAAATAACCATAAAAAGGTTTAATAATTTCAGGGATAAAAAAATGAGTTTGGAAAATATAAAATGGTTATTTACATAAATATAAGACTATACTAAGTGGAGGAGGAAAAGAGGGGCATGAAGTGCCATGTGGCATTTGTGGGGCCCGTATTTGAAGGGTGAAAATTGTGGGGAGTGGAAGGGGGGAAAGGTGGTGAAGAGAATAATATTATATTATTTAAATCTTGTGTTAAAGTTAAAAAAAAAACCAATAAAAAAGCTTCACATCGATCCACCCCCCACCCCACGCCCATGAGATCTTCCCCGGCCTAGCAAGGGCTCCCCCCTTCCACGCCCACCAAGGATAGTGTATTGGGCTTGAAGCCTCTCTCCGCCCCACTCCGAACCTCCTAACAGCTAGATTGTTAAATACTATGGCCAATAAAAGTAGAAATAATTAGTTTGTTTTTTGTAATTTACTTACATTAGAAAGATGACAAGTAAGTTGATGTTTGAATATAAGGATGGAGGGGGGGGGGGGGGGGGGGGGAGGGGAAGAGGGGCTTGATGCTCATATGACTCATATGGCACTTGTGGGACCATGTTTGAAGGGTGAAATTTGTGCGGAGTGGAAGGGGGGAAAAAGGGGGGGGGGGTGAAAGGAATATTATTATTATTATTATTATTATTATTATTATTGTTGTTGTTGTTGTTATTGTTATTAATTATTATTATTATTATTATTATTATATTATTATATTATTATTATTTGTGTGTTAAATTGAAATAAAAAGAATGCCACTAAATCGCCCCATGTGTGTCTTCCCCCTCTCCCCACCCCGGTGAGAAACTCCCCGCTTAGGGGGCTCACGCCATTCTCCACGCCAACGTGGGGTGGTATTTTGGGCTTGAGAATGCTCCCCCCTTCCCCCGCCTCACTCCGTTCTGTCTTATAACTTATAACCACTCCACAATAAATTGTTATAAATGTACCTGTACATTTGCCACTTGTACTCAGTGATAGGCATGGGTGAGACTTGAAAACGTGGACGGCAAATGCATAAGGCCTTGATGCTTTCAAGAGTTGTACCAACGGGTACAAAAAACTAAAGCATAAACAGGTTTTGGCAATAAGAATGGTGATGGTTGATGGGATGAATATATTAATAAAACACAATTTAATAAAGAAACTATATAGAAAATAACCATAAAAAAGTTCAAGAATTTTAGGGATAAAAATATGAGTTTGGAAAATATAAAATGGTTATTTACAGAGATATAACAGCTCGATTGCTAAATACATATATGGCCAATAAAAGTAGAAATAATTCGTTTGCTTTTTGTAATTTACTCATATTAGAAAGATGACAAGTAAGTTGATGTTATAGGTTCCTGATCAGTACTGGATTCATCAAAGAAGGTAATATTTTGATAAATATAGTGAATGTTTACGCTCCCCAGAAACCCAGATAAAAGATTTTTTTGGAGTGATTTAGACAGGGTGGAGGAGGGTCCTTTTGGGGGACTTCAACGCGGTAAGAAGTGAAGAAGAATGTAGAGAAAACGATTTTTGATCATGCTGAGGCTGAGAGTTCAGTGACTTTATTGAGGGGGCTGGTTTGAGAGAATATACTATGAGGGGAAGAGCTTTTACTTATTGGGCAGGGAAAGGTAAAGGTGGAAAGCTAAGCAAAATTGATAGAATCTGGTTTGCTTTAATTTTTTTAACAGGTGGTCAGAGGCGACTCTTAGAGCTCTTTCCAAGAAATTATTCGGATCATGCCCCATTGCTGTTGCATACATGTTGGAACAATTTTGGGCCCAAACCCTTCGGATGGTTCAACTCGTGGAGGGTAAGGAAGAATGTGAAGAGAATGTTAAACAGTTTTTAAGCCGTAGGGACGGTGGTCGGTCTTCCAGATTTGGTTTTACATGGTAAACTAAAAACTCTCAGGCAAAGCTTAGGGTGTGGAAAAATGAATGGAAGAAAAAAGAAGAACATCACTGGACGTCTTTAAAGGGAATTAGAAAAGCTGGAAGTGGAATAGAGGGGAGAGATTTGGAAGAGGAGGATTGGTGGACATGGGAAGAGTGTAAAAAAGAATTAGAAGGCTTGGAGCAAGACAAGGTGAAAGATCTTAGACTAAAATCTAAGGTCAACTGATCGAATGTTTGGAGATGATAACACGACGTTTTATCATGGGGTTTATTAATGTTAGAAAGGCGAAAAACTCTATCCCGGGCTTAGGATTAAGGGTGATTGGGTTACCAAACCTTCCTTGGTCAAAAGGGAGATTTTTATATGCATTTTAGGAATCACTTTTCAGAATCTGTGAAATTGAGACAAGCTTAATATGTGAGAACATTAAAAAGATTCCTCTAGAAGCGAGAAGAGTTAATTAGTAGGTTCTCAAAAGAAGAAATCAAGGCAGCTGTCTTTGATTGCGGTGGAGATAAAGTGCCCGGGCCTGATGGCTTTAATTTTAGATTTGTTCAAAATCATTGGAATCTTTTGGAGGAAGACTTGGTTCAGGTGCTTAATCAGTTTTTTAAGACCGGGCAAATTAGCAAGGGTTGTAGTTCCGCTTTTATCACGTTGATTCCTAAGGTTGATAATCCTGTTTTTCTCAAGGATTATCGACCTATAACGCTCATTGGTATCATTAGTAAGGTGATTTCAAAGATTTTAGCGGATAGAATCAAGAAAGTGCTACATTTGGTGATTTCGAAACTCAGTCGATGTCATAAAGGAGAGATTTATTCTTGACGGTCCCTTGGTCGTCAATGAAATTCTTGCCTGGTTGAAGAAAAAGAAGGTTAGTGCTTTTATCTTAAAAATAGATTTCGAAAAGGCTTACGACAACGTTAATTGGGCCTTTTTGATATCTATTTTGAGACAAATGGGATTCCCGGAGAACTGGTTAGTGTGGGTAAATGGTATTCTTGTTTCGGCCAGAGCAGCGTTTTAGTAAACGGGGCCCCTACTTTTGAATATAATGCTCAAAAGGGCCTTAGGCAAGGAGATCCTCTATCTCCTTTCTTGTTTTTGGTGGTTATGGAAGCTCTTTCTTGCATGATAGACAAAGTGTGCGACATAGGTGTTTTTAAAGGGATTGGTGTGGGTAACGAAGGATGGACTTTATCTCACCTTTCCTATGCGGATGATGCCATGATTTTGGGTAAAGGAGAGGATGATAATGTGAAAGTGTTGGCTAGAATTCTGAGGTGTTTTTATATTTACTTGGGGCTTAAGATTAATTTGAACAAATCAAGCTTTTTTGGAGTTGGTCAAAGTGAGGATGAGGTAGTCCATAATACTTTGGCATTGGGTTGTCAAAGGGGTAATTTTCCTTTTGAGTATTTGGGTATCAAAGTGGGAGCTAACATGCTAGATTTGTAATTGGAGGAAGATTGTTGAGGTTTTTGAAGCCCGACTCTCGGGATGGAAAGCTAAAACTCTATCGATAGGTGGAAGGGTTACTTTGATCAATTCGGTGCTTGTGAGCCTTCCTATTTATTATTTGTAGCTTTATCGAGCCCCTAGTACGATTATTAGTACTTTGAAAAAAATATGCGCCGTTCCTTTGGTTGGGGTGCTCGGGTGTGCAAAAGATTCATTGGGTCTCGTGGGAGCGAGTCACGATGAGTAAAAATCTTGGAGGTTTGGGGGTTCCTCCGCTTGAAAGAGGTAAACAAAGCCCTCTTATTTAAATGGGGAATTAGATTTCGAAAGGAGTCTAATAGTTTATGGAAGAAGGTTATTACATCTTGTCACAAAGTCCAGAACGCCTTATTATTCTTTACCGAATAATAAGCAAATTAAAGGCTGCTGGAGGTTTATAGCCAGTAGTTGTGATGGTATCATGGTCCAAAACCGTCCGTTAAGATGCAATATCACGGCTAAACTGGGAGGGTTGTTCGATCAGATTTCGGCAAGATTCTTGGTTAGGCGATTTACCTTATTTATGAAATGGCCAAGATTATATGAGCTGGAGTCAAAAAAAATTTTGCTTTGCTGTTGATCGTTGGGATTTTTCGTATCAATGGGTACCTTTTCGACACATTTTTTCCAGGTCCTATGACTTTGGAAGCTTCCAGGAGTTTTCGGAGCTACAAAGTTCTGTTTCAGTTGTTAACACTTGGCTTGGTGGAGACAAATGGATGTTGCTTGGTAAAGATCTTGAATGCTGTAACATAAAGGAAATAAAGAAGATCACGCATCAGCAGCATGAGGGAGTGAATAACTTTGTTTTATTTTGGGCGAGTTGGATTCCGCTTAAATATAATTTGTTTGCTTGGAGAGCGGAGATGGGGCGGATTCCAACTCGGACCGAATTAAGAAAACGACACGTGCAGGTGGAAAGTCTTGAGTGTGCTCTTTGTGATTGGGGGGATGAAAATGCGAACCATTTATTCTTAAGTTGTAAGATTGCTCAAGAAGTATGGACGGCTATCAGGCAATGGTGCGCTTACCTCCTATTTTCGCTTTCGATGTTAGAGATCTTTTGTTGGTTCATAAGGAGTCAAAAGGGAACAAATGGAGAAAAAATATCATCCAAGGCATTTTTTTGTAGTAGCGATTTGGAGCATTTGGTTAGCTAGAAACTGTTGGAACACTTACAGTAAATGGAGACTGAACAGATTCTACAAAGGAAACAAAACAGGAAGAAATAAAACAATTAACGGAACCGGGCTTGTGTTTGACACAATTCCCTTAAACAGATTCGTCGTCTGTTCCCAGGGTACACCGGTTCAACAGTGACGGTGCACTGCGGACTATCCCACTTGCCTGAAAAGAAAACGAAATGCTGCTGCTTCTTGTCTGCGAGTGTGTTTCTGCGAGAGTGATATGTGTTGTGTTGTTGTGTGTTTGTTGCTTCCTCACAACAGTCTTTATAGACCTTCAAGACCAAGAGGTGAAACTGATGGCACTTCAAATTCGTGATTAATATTCCAATTAATCACTTTAATTATGCTATTAACCACCAGTTAATGACTAGGAATTAAAGCCAAGCTGAAGACCAGGAGACGTAACAGACTTCTGGAAGCTTTCTGTTTGTTACAAAAATTAAAACGGGTAGTAAAAACCAGTGTCGTGCGGACCCGGGTTTTTCGAGCTGCATTCGTGTCCGCAGATGCGGGCGTCGCGTTGATTCAAGAATTTTTCTCGAGCCAGAACCCATTTTTTGCACCCCCCTGGCGCGCGGGTAGGCGCCAGAGTATAAAGTAACTTAACAGTTTAATTCCTCCACTCAAGCTTCACCTTATAAACTTATCACTTTTCTATCCCACTACCAATGTGGGACAACTCACATTCACACAACTCCAACAAACCCCCACATGAGTGGGAGTTGTTCTCAGAAACAACATCATTCCATTAAATTTCAACAGTTGAGTTTTGCATACGATAGGTAGGTGTAACCCTTTGAACCTTCGCTTATGAAACGCACTTAGCCCACTGGCTCTGAGTAGAACGCGATGTCTTTGAACTCGTCTACCGTTTGTGTGGACGACAATACGCTTCACACAAGACTCTCCCTGACAACGTCAAGTCCTCATAGTTGTGTCCGTTATGGTCATGGACACGTGCCTGGTTCTGCGAGAGCTCTTAAGTATTGTGCCCCAACAATACCCTTCGAAGCGACCCCACTTCTCTCTCATAGGTGATTTACTGGGACTGGTTACCTCAGTCAAATCATTAAAAGCCATAGCTTAACCTCAACCTTGTCACTTTTAGGAATGGGCTAGGAAGTTTATTATATTTATAGTAAGCTCCCTTTTCAAAACGTGGGTTTCATCAACTCTCCCCATAGTGACCTTCGCCAGTTCATACAATTAGGTTGTCCTATTGAACTCAGATCTTGGGATCTCCAGTCAGCTGAGTTAGGTTTCCTTCGCATATATAAACCTAGCCTTTCATGGGCTTTAGCCCCATTCCCATTGACGACTTCTGAACTAACTCTCTGCTTAAGCCTTTTGTTAGCGGATCCGCGATGTTATCCTTTGACTTCACGTAGTCAACAGTGATAACTCCTGTAGAGATTAGTTGTCGTACCGTATTATGTCTACGTCTTATATGCCTGTTCTTACCATTATACATTGTGCTACGAGCTCTGCCAATTGCCGATTGGCTATCACAATATATACATATGGCCGATGCCGGCTTCGGCCACCTTGGTATATCCTCAACAAATTGACGTAGCCATTCTGCCTCTTCACTTGCTTTATCTAAAGCAATGAATTCTGATTCCATCGTGGATCTAGCAATTACAGTTTGCTTAGATGATTTCCACGATATCGCTGCACCACCAAGTGTGAATACATACCCACTTGTTGCTCTGGAATCATTCGTGTCAGATATCCAATTTGCATCGCAGTAACCTTCAATAACTGCTGGATATCTACTATAATGCAGCCCGTACTCTCGTGTGTATCTCAAGTACCGAAGCACCCGTGTCATGCAACCCCAATGAGTTAAACTTGGTTGCTCGTGTATCTACTTAGCTTGCTTACAGCATATGCAAGTCTGGTCTGGTACAACTCATCAGATACATAAGGCTGCCAATAATTCTTGAGTACTCTAATTGATTAACAGGCTCACCTCGATTTTTAGCTAGATGTTGACTCGTGTCAATGGGAGTTCTAGCTACATTAGAGTCATTTGCATTGAACTTCTCAAGAATTTTGTCCACATAGTGAGACTGACTTATCACAAGTCATTCTGGGTTCGTGTGATTTGTACTCCCAAAATCACATCCGCCAATCCCATATCTTTCATGTCAAACCTTGCTCTCAGGATGTCCTTCGTAGATTTTATCATTTTCTCATTACTACCAGCAATGAGCATGTCATCCACATACAAACACAAGATGACATATCCATCTGGTGTGTCTTTCACATACACACACTTGTCACATTCATTGATCTTGAACCCAGAATCAAGCATCACATGATCAAATCTGCCATTGTTTTGGAGCTTGTTTCAAACCATACAAGGATTTTACAAGCTTGCATACTTTCTTTTCTTGTCCCTTGGCTATGAAGCCCTCGGGTTGTTCCATGTAAATCTCTTCCTCTAGATTTCCATTCAAGAAAGCCGTTTTCACATCCATTTGGTGAACTTCCAAATTTCTAATGGCTGCGATCGCAAGAACCATCCTGATGGATGTTATTGGCGTAACAGGCGAATATGTGTCAAAATAATCCAAGCCTTTTCGCTGTTTATATCCTTTGATCACCAATCTTGCCTTGTATTTATCTATGGTGCCATCTGGCTTCATCTTTTTCTTGAATATCCATCGATATCCTAGTGGTTTGCATCCCGCAGGAAGATCCACTAATTCCTAGGTGTGGTATTGTAAAATAGAATCTATTTCACATTTTATGGCCTCCTTCCACTGAGGTCCATCTGAGGAATTTACCGCTTGTTGGTAAGTTTGCGGTTCCTCCTCGACCACATAGGTGAGGAAATCTGGACCAAAAGATTTTTCAGTCCTTTGTCTTTTACTCCTTCGGATTTCACCTTCATCAGTTTGAGGTTCATCATTTGCAACCTCTTCTCTTGAAGACCTTTCCCCAATTGGGTTTGATGGGCCTGGTTCATCATATAGAACATTCTCATCAAATGGTTTTGGTGAACCCAGTTTAGGCCTTTCCAAGCATGGAAATATGTGTTCGAACCAAGAAGCATCCTTAGACTCCAATATAGTGTCATTGGACACTCCAGGATTCTTCGAGTCATGCACTAGAAATCGAAGTGGACCACCCAGACGAGTGTATCCAATGAACACACAATCTACAATTTTGGGTCCTATCACAAGACGCTTTGGTGGTGTCACTACCACCTTAGCTAGGCACCCCCACACTCGCAAGTGATTATATGATGGTTTGACTCCCGTCCATGATTCATACGGTGTTACATCCTTCTTCTTACGGGGAACTAGATTTAGAATGAAGTTTGTTGATAACAGCGCTTCCCCCCACATGTCCTCTCACTCATCCCAGAGCTTATCAACATGGCATTCATCATTTCTTTCAATGTTCGGTTTTTCCGTTCTGCCATGCCATTTGATTGTGGAGAATAAGGAGGTGTGAGTTCATGTATGATTCCACTTTTTGCACACACATCAGCAAAAGGTGAAACATACTCACCACCTCTATCACTTCTCACCTTTTTTATCTTTCGGTTAAGTTGATTTTCAACTTCGGCTTTGAACACAAAAAATTTGTCAATAGCCTCATCCTTACTCTTAAGTAAGTACACATAGCAAAATCGTGTGCTATCATCAATAAATGTTATGAAATACTTGTTCCCACCTCTAGTAGGAATAGCTTTCAAATCACACAAATCTGTATGGATCAAATCAAGGGGATCCGTGATTCGTTCAATCTTTTTGAATGAAGTACGTGTTTGTTTTGCTTCAACACAAGTTTCACATTTATAGTTTGAGTCGATATCAATTTTTGGTATGCTATTTAATTTAATCAAGTGACGAATAGAATTAAAATTCACATGACCTTGTCTACCATGCCACACATTAGACGACTCAAGCAAGTAAGCAGAACTAGCGTTATTCATTTCATTCATCACGGTTACATTCAACTTGAACATACCATTAAGGGCATAGCCCTTACCAACATACATACCACCTTTGGTCAACACGACCTTATTAGACTCAAACACCATTTTAAAACCAAACTTGTTCAACTGCCAACCAACACGAGATTCTTACGAATCTCAGGAACATACAACACATTTGACAAAGTGAGTTCCTTTCCCGAAGTCATCTTCAAGATTACGTTTCCTTCCCCTTTACAGTAAATGGAGACTGAACAGATTCTGCAAAGGAAACAAAACAGGAAGAAATAAAACAGATTAACGGAACCGGGCTTGTGTTTGACACAATTCCCTTAAACAGATTCGTCGTCTGTTCCCAGGGTACACCGGTTCAACAGTGACGGTGCACTGCGGACTATCCCACTTGCCTGAAAAGAAAACGAAATGCTGCTGCTTTCTTGTCTGCGAGTGTGTTTCTGCGAGAGTGATATGTGTTGTGTTGTTGTGTGTTTGCTGCTTCCTCACAACAGGTCTTTATAGACCTTCAAGACCAAGAGGTGAAACTGATGGCACTTCAAATTCGTGATTAATATTCCAATTAATCACTTTAATAATGCTATTAACCACCAGTTAATGACTAGGAATTAAAGCCAAGCTGAAGACCAAGGAGACGTAACAGACTTCTGGAAGCTTTCTGTTTGTTACAAAAATTAAAACGGGTAGTAAAAACCAGTGTCGCGCGGACCCGGGTTTTTCGAGCTGCATTCTTGTCCGCAGATGCGGCGTCGCGTTGATTCAAGAATTTTTCTCGAGCCAGAACCCATTTTTGCACCCCCCCTGCGCGCGGGGGTAGGCGCCAGAGTATAAAGTAACTTAACATTTTATTCCTCCACTCAAGCTTCACCTTATAAAACTTATCACTTTTCTATCCCACTACCAATGTGGGACAACTCACATTCACACAACTCCAACAGAAACGTCAAGATCTTCAAGACAAAGAGGTGAAAGCTAGATATGTTGTGGCCAATATTAAGAGTCTTTCGTTTTTTGGTTATGTAATAGGTCAAAATTCAAGGATTTGTCTTGGGTTGAGTGGCGGAAATCGCCATTGTATATGGTGTAATGTTCCCCGGCGGCCCTTGCTTTAAGCACTTGTTGGGGGTTTGTTCGAATGAAAGTGAATTTCCAAAAAAAAAAGTTGATGTTATAACTTATAACAACTCCACAATAAATTGTTATAAATGTACCTGTACATTTACCACTTGAACTAACTGATAGGCATGGATGAGACTTGAAACGTGGTAGGCAAATGCATCAGGGCTTGATGCTTTCAAGAGTTGTACCAACAGGTAAAAAAACTAAAGCATAAACTTACTTGTCAAGTTGAGAATATAGGTTTGTTTAAAATAGAGAAAAATGCGTTTGTCTGAATTTTGTTTTTGATAATTCTATCTATTAATATTATTATTATTATTATTACTATTATTATTATTAATATAGAGAGAGGCTATTGTACAAAGCCTTCTTAACGTACAAAGTGTAAGAAGGATTCTCAGCTATTAGATTTAGGTGATGGCAAGATGGTAATTAACAATTCTAATCATATTTGGGTTAATCTAACCAAGGGTAAATTAGGAAACACGCGTTTAAATTTCTGTGAAATCGTAACAAACATAATCGATGCAAAAATTTTCAACGATTGAACCTGATTTTTCATCGTTTTCAACTCGATTAAACGTTCAGAATGATTAAACAATAAAAAACATTTGATTACAAACAATATCAAAACGTATTTGCAGAAATAGAAGAAAAACAGAGTATGATAATTCAATTGATAAAATTAATCGAATCATATTCAAAAATCACTATCAACACATGTATTATTCACATAAACGAACGATGTTGATAATAGAAGAAGAATTAAAGAAAAAAATGGGTTTCAAAAAAGTTCCAGACAATGAAGATCAGAACTGTTAAACATAAAATCATAAAACGCACTTGGTTTTTTTATAAACGCATTTGGTTTTTTAAACACTATTTAAACTTGTTTTTTACAAAAACGCACTTGGTTTTTTTGTAAAACGCACTTGGTTTTTTGTAAAACGCACTTGGTTTTTGTAAAACGCACTTGTTTTTTTTTGTAAAACGCACTTGTTTTTTGTAAAACACATTTGTTTTTTAAAAAGCATTTAGTATAAATAAAACTCACCTGTACCTCATTTTTCCCTTTATATTCCTCTGTTTTCCTCCAACAAACAAACAGCCATATTCACACACAGTTGATGTATGGTTTTTATGGATTGGTTATTTTTTTTCTTTTTTTCTTCTTTTTCCTTTGTTTTGTGATTAGCAAGAGACACAGAGGTGTTGGCTTGGTTGTCTTCTCCATAGATAGAAGGAAGTGACTAGATCTGAGCCACGATTGAGGTCGGTTTGAAGGAGAACAACGTGAAGGGTTTGAAGGTGTCGGAGGTTAGATGAGAGAGGAGAGAGGGAGCGGTGAGGCTTTGGTCCGCGGTTGGGTCAGGCAGCAGCGGCGACGGTGGTGGTGGTGGTGGTGGTTGTGGTGGTGGTTGTGGTGGTGGCAGTGGTTAATGAACGATCTGAAAGAACCATTACCCTTTACCCTTTTAATCAACCAAAATTGGGTTAGTTAGAGTTAACTAGGTTTACACTTGTCAAGTTGTGGTGGCTTCTTACACTTTGTATGTTAAGGATACTTTGTATCCTATACTTTCTCTATTAATATATATAAAAGAATTGAACGTTGCTGACGTGGCGTGCAATGGTGGCTTCAACCTCTCCATAAAACTGCCACGTGGCATCATAATTGAAAGATTTTAGTGTTTTTAAAAATTTTTTAAACCCTAATCATTTTGCCATTCTATTCTCTACATTCTTTATCTCTTCCATAATTCTCTTACAAACCAAATCTACTTATGTTTTAAATATACTATTAATATAAATTCAAATATTTTCTTAAGATATGGCTATCTTCAAATAAAATAAACATATTTACCTTCCATATTATATTAATATATATATGTTTAGAATTTTTTTAAATTATTGTTTTTAAAAATAAATCAAAGAAGATATGGATATCTTCAAATTTAAATAAAAAGATTTATATTCCAATTGTCTAACAGATATTTATTAAAATGAGTATTATAAATAGAGGTGAACATTTCGTTAGCTTCTACCTTTGATCAGGAGGTAAGGTTTATACCAATAATTTAATGCACAAATATTATAACTTTTGCTTTGACAAATAAAACAAACGATGTCACTGATAGATTTAAAACAAATCACTAATTACTTTAACAATTATCATAGACAACGCAGATAATGGAAACGATGCATATGTGCTTATTTAAAGGTTTCATTGACTTGTATATGACTTGTACATGTATGTAAACTTGTGTGTATCATATATGAAGTATGTGATAACGTGTAAGCATAATTATTTACCAACGGGTCGTAGGGTCACTTGTTGCATGCATGTAGACATTAGTGTCACTTAAACTTTCACATCATTGGATGTCATGGACAAACGAGTCTTGTTGTGTGTGTTGCATATACACATGTACTTATAGAGTGACACGTATAATAGGGAGTTGTTAGCGGTCTCTATTACTTGTTGGAATCGGATTTAGCTCAACGCAACCTAAGGTGAGTGTCACTACTTTTTCTCAAGAGCATGTATCCCGGTTGAGGGACCACTTTTATCCCGGTTGAGGGACCACTTTTATCTTGGTGTGGGACCACATTGATTCCTTGTGTGAATTAAGTTTTACTAGTTTCACAGCTTTTGTCCTTTGTTAACTTAACGGAAAACTCTATCACTTAAAGTCCTTACTTTTATACCAAGTTAGTCGTTGAAGGCGAACGGGTACTAGTTGATAGCGCTATTAGGTTGTGCAACAGCCTCACATTTGATGTGCTTGTGTCACGGGTGTGAACTTTTGACCACATGATTACTAGTAAGGCAAACTTTTGTATGTTCTCGGTACCGCATTTGTTTAGTTACTTAGCATGGGTTAGCTACCCTTAACGTATCTAACCTTCGTATTTTTTTTCTTTATTTTGTAACCATTGATAATTAATAAAATTCCCGTTCATTCGTTCATTTTGGCCTTTTCCTATGTACATTATTTATTTTGTGATCAAAATATGTTGGTCTAAATTTAAACAAACAAATATTATAAAAAGTATTTAAAAAATGACTTTTAAAAAGTTTGGCTTGGGCCAGGTTCGAACCCGCATCCAGCCAGGTCAGACACAAGCACAAACAACACAACCACTACACCACTTTGGTGTTTTGTGATTATCTTGAAACAAATAATACATAAACAAATTCCAATTTCCTTGGTCAAATCTGAAAAAGTCAAAACCCACCTATGACCGATAAAATGATTCAAATTAGACTATGTGGTGTGATGGAGGCAAGGCTTGGGAAGCCTTGCCGCCATGTCAGCAAAAAGTGGGTCCCACATGGTTTTAAACATTTTGAGGACTACCCAAGGGTGTGGGGATAGTCCTCCTTGGGTAGTCCTTCACTCTTATTGGTCCATGCTTTTATTTATTTAATTCTAAATTATAAATAATATATAATTAAAATATAAGTTAAATCTAAATTATAAATAATATATAATTAAAATATAAGTTAAATCTAAATTATTAATATTATATTATTAAAATATAAATTAAATCTAAATTATAAATATAATATATAATTATAATATAAAGGAAAATTGGATTGTAATAATCCCACCTTTGTGTTGTTGGCCAATAATAATCCCACCTAAGTTTATTCTTCCCACCAGTCCCACCTTTTAATATATTTTTTCTCATTGCACCCGCCGTTAAATCACACTAACGCTGTTAGCTGAAACTCACAATTCTAGGCGATTGTTCACCGGATCTAAAAGAGAGAATCGAGACAATGATATTTGTATGTTCAATTGCAGAAACGAGCATGGTTTGATAAGTTTCAGGTTGATGTTCTTGTGGGAGGGATGACCGGAACCGACAATTAAACCATCAAACAATACTCATTCGACAATTGAACATACCAATATCATCGTCTCAATTCCCTCTTTCAAATCCGGTGAACAATCGCCTAGAATGGTGAGTTTCAGCTAAAGGCGTTAGTGTGACTTAACGGTGGGTGCAATGAGAAAAATAAATTAAAAGGTGGACTGGTGGGAACAATAAATTAACTTAGGTGGGATTATTATTGGCCAACAACACAAAGTAAGATTATTACAATTCAATTATCCTAATATAAATGAATTAAAGTCAAGGGGCTAACTGAAAATATCAATAACACTTTGTATTTTACCTAATACTTTAGGGGGGTAAATTGAAATTTGAATTAAAGTATCATCTTCTTCAACCTCCATTTCTCAAGCTCTCGTTCCAGATCATATATGTTCGTGAGGTTTTTTTTATTTTTGTTTATTTAAATGGGAGGGAAAATAAGAGGGATTGGAGAGGGGTCCCACACAAAGCAAACAACCAATCACCTAGCCCCGTCCAATTCGTCCAGGTTGAGCCGGGTTAAGCACGATGGGGGCGGTGTTGGCCGCCCCAAGACGGGCACGACGGGCCAAAACCGCCCCCCACCACACCGTTTAGTCTTAACGCGCCCTTTGAATGATTATGGAAAGGACTTTGTTTAATGACCGAAACCATCAAATCAGTCGATTACAGCTATTAATCTCGTGTATCATTCCTTAGTTGTGCTCATTGACGTGTCTATAGTTAATGTTTGGTCAAAATTTTCAATTGGACATTCGGACTTGTTATACTATAAATTGAACCATCCTTGGCAACCTAAAGGTGCTGAAAAACATACACCCACTCTCAATTCTCTCTGTTGTTCGCTGAAAATTTGCATAATCAAATCGTTTGACTATTCTGTTGACCCTCCTAATCGAGTTCTAAACCTTCTGGTAATACTTGGGATCTTTTGTGCCACGTTAGACTATCTCCAACAATTCTTCACTTTTGCTAAGATGAATTTTACATAGCCCCCGTTTTAATGTTTTACATCTTTGTGCACTTTTCTTGAACTTAACTGTGGTGAACATGCTTTTTGAGATTCATTGTTGCAAAGATTCATTGAGATTCATTGATACAAAGATTCATGAGATTCATTAATACAAAGATTCATTATATTCATTCAATTTAGTCACATGGTTGGTTGGTATGCAAACTTAGTTCCCAGTAGGTTTTGTTCTCACAAACTGCCTTAGATACTACATCGACTTGTTAATTACTAAACAAGCTATATTTTTTGTCACATCAAAACCTATGTATCCTCACCAACTATTTATAGTTGACCCCCCATCTTTTCAAATTAACATGTTTCAGGATTTATTATCGCGTGGAGGATTCACAAGCTTTTGGATTACATAGGATGCATGAAGCCTTAGAAAATAATTAGAGATTGTTGTATCTTACTCAATTTGTAAATTATATGTACTAAATTTTGCAATAAATAAAATAGAAGCGAAACTGAAGCTCACTCAAGAACAGGCCGCTAAGGAGTCAAAACTGAATGAGTTGCAAACAAGTTTGACTGTAGCTTTGGCCGAAAAAGATCAGGTACTGAGTCAGCTCCATTCCTCTGTGAAAGAAATTGAAGATTTAAAAGAACAAATGTCTTCTGAAAGGCAGATGGTGCTGCAATCTCAGGTAAATCCATACTGCGTATATTATTCATGTTTGTGTTGCGAAATATCTTATCTCTAACATATGAGAAGGATCAAATACCTGAGCTAAAAAAGAAACAGAAACCTCGTCGAATGTGTCTACAGTTTAATTTAAAAATAAAATGTGTAAAACTTCCTAAATCATTTTATAAAAAAAAAAAATCGTTTATTAGTTTAATCATACTTGACAAGTGTCTAATAAAAATTTAATCCCTTAGGACAAAAACTTATACAAGCCATCCCATTTGCTAACTATGATCTCAAGTGTAAAATGATTTTGTTCAATTTATAGATATCATCACTCGTGGAAGAGAACAAGAAGCTACGCCAAGCACATGGAAATACTAAAAAAAAGAATTCCGGACAACCAGGATCGTACATGAAGAGCAAGAGAAAGAGCACACATCTAATGAAACATATCTAAAAGCTGAGTTGGAAAATCGAAAGGCAGAGAGTGCAGAAAATGCTAAATTAAAAATCAACTTAAAAAATCTTGAAGAAAAACTTGCAGCAGCCCCAAAACACCATTGTTGAACAGGTCAGCAGCTGTTGAGACACCTTAACCATTTATATGATACTGCAAATAATCACGAAAATTTTATGAACGGCTTCTTGATATATATTAACTTGAAAGTGAAAGGAATCCACGGGTAACGTAGTTGACTCACATGAAAAAACTATTGCCAATTTAATTGTACAACATTCTAGAGCTGCTGAGCTGGCTAACATCCACAAGCATGAACTGGAACAAGCTCTGTTGAAATTAAGTGCTCTTGAAAGTGCATTGGAGGAAATGCAAAGCAAGTCCCGTCAGCATGAAGAAGCGAAACTGAAGCTCACTCAAGAACAGGCCGCTAAGGAGTCAAAACTGAATGAGTTGCAAACAAGTTTGACTGTAGCTTTGGCCGAAAAAGATCAGGTACTGAGTCAGCTCCATTCCTCTGTGAAAGAAATTGAAGATTTAAAAGAACAAATGTCTTCTGAAAGGCAGATGGTGCTGCAATCTCAGGTAAATCCATACTGCGTATATTATTCATGTTTGGGTTGCGAAATATCTTATCTCTAACATATGAGAAGGATCAAATACCTGAGCTAAAAAAGAAACAGAAAACTCGTCGAATGTGTCTACAAGTTTAATTTAGAATATAAATTGTGTAAAACTTCCTAAATCATTTTATAAAAAAAAAATCGTTTATTAGTTTGTAATCATACTTGACAAGTGTCTGATAAAAATTTAATCCCTTAGGACAAAAACTTATACAAGCCATCCCATTTTGCTAACTATGATCTCAAGTGTAAAATGATTTGTTTCAATTTATAGATATCATCACTCGTGGAAGAGAACAAGAAACTACGCCAAGCACACGGAAATACTAAAAAAAAGGAATTCCGACAACCAGGATCGTACATGAAGAGCAAGAGAAAGAGCACACATCTAATGAAACATATCTAAAAGCTGAGTTGGAAAATCGAAAGGCAGAGAGTGAAGAAAATGCTAAATTAAAAATCAACTTAAAGAATCTTGAAGAAAAACTTGCAGCAGCCCAAAACACCATTGTTGAACAGGTCAGCAGCTGTTGAGACACCTTAACCATTTATATGATACTGCAAATAATCAAGAAAATTTTATGACGGCTTCTTGATATATATTAACTTGAAAGTGAAAAGGAATCCACGGGTAACATAAATGACTCACATGAAAAAACTATTGCAAATTTAATTGAACAGCATTCTAGAGCTGCTGAGCTGGCTAACATCCACAAGCATGAACTCGAACAAGCTTTGTTGAAATTAAGTGCTCTTGAAAGTGCATTGGAGAAATGCAAAGCAAGTCCCGTCAGCATGAAGAAGCGAAACTGAAGCTCACTCAAGAACAGGCCGCTAATGAGTCAAAACTGAATGAGATGCAAACAAGTTTGACTGTAGCTTTGGCCGAAAAAGATCAGGTACTGAGTCAGCTCCATTCCTCTGTGAAAGAAATTGAAGATTTAAAAGAACAAATGTCTTCTGAAAGGCAGATGGTGCTGCAATCTCAGGTAAATCCATACTGCGTATATTATTCATGTTAGTGTTGCGAAATATCTTATCTCTAACATATGAGAAGGATCAAATACCTGACTGAAAAAGAAACAGAAAACTCGTCGAATGTGTCTACAAGTTTTAATTTAAAATATAAATGTGTAAAACTTCCTAAATCATTTTATAAAAAAAATCGTTTATTAGTTTGTAATCATACTTGACAAGTGTCTGATAAAAATTTAATCCCTTAGGACAAAAACTTATACAAGCCATCCCATTTTGCTAACTATGATCTCAAGTGTT
The DNA here is from genome assembly GCA_030844895.1 of Ambrosia x helenae. Taxonomy (NCBI): domain Eukaryota; kingdom Viridiplantae; phylum Streptophyta; class Magnoliopsida; order Asterales; family Asteraceae; genus Ambrosia; species Ambrosia x helenae. Next base: position 18,640 of record JAUTDX010006049.1, read on the forward strand.
ACATGATTTGTTCAATTTTAGATATCATCACTGATGGAAGAGAACAAGAAGCTACGCCAAGCACATGGAAATACTAAAAAAAAGGATTTCCGGACTACCAGGATCGTACATGAAGAGCAAGTGAAAGAGCACACATCTAGTGAAACATATCTAAAAGCTGAGCTGGAAAATCTAAAGGCAGAGAGTAAAGAAAATGCTAAATTAAAAATCAACTTAAAGAATCTTGAAGAAAAACTTGCAGCAGCCCAAAACACCATTTTTGAACAGTCAGCAGCTGTTGAGACACCTTAACCATTTATATGATACTGTAAATAATCAAGAAAATTTTATGAACGGCTTCTTGATATATATTAACTTGAAAGTGAAAAGGAATCCACGGGTAAAGCAGTTGACTCACATGAAAAAACTATTGCCAATTTAATTGAACAGCATTCTAGAGCTGCTGAGCTGGCTAACATCCACAAGCATGAACTGGAACAAGCTCTGTTGAAATTTAGTGCTCTTGAAAGTGCATTGGAGGAAATGCAAAGCAAGTCCCGTCAGCATGAAGAAGCGAAACTGAAGCTCACTCAAGAACAGGCCGCTAACGAGTCAAAACTGAATGAGATGCAAACAAGTTTGACGGTAGCTTTGGCCGAAAAAGATCAGGTACTGAGTCAGCTCCATTCCTCTGAGAAAGAAAATGATGATTTAAAAGAACAAATGTCTTCTGAAAGGCAGATGGTGATGCAATCTCAGGTAAATCCATACTGCGTATATTATTCATGTTTGTGTTGCGAAATATCTTATCTCTAACATATGAGAAGGATCAAATACCTGAGCTAAAAAAGAAACAGAAAACTCGTCGAATGTGTCTACAAGTGTAATTTAAAATATAAATGTGTAAAAACTTCCTAAATCATTTTTTTAAAAAAAAAATCGTTTATTAGTTTGTAATCATACTTGACAAGTGTCTGATAAAAATTTAATCCCTTAGGACAAAAACTTATACAAGCCATCCCATTTTGCTAACTATGATCTCAAGTGTAAAATGATTTGTTCAATTTATAGATATCATCACTCGTGGAAGAGAACAAGAAACTACGCCAAGCACACGGAAATACTAAAAAAAAGGAATTCCGGACAACCAGGATCGTACATGAAGAGCAAGAGAAAGAGCACACATCTAATGAAACATATCTAAAAGCTGAGTTGGAAAATCGAAAGGCAGAGAGTGAAGAAAATGCTAAATTAAAAATCAACTTAAAGAATCTTGAAGAAAAACTTGCAGCAGCCCAAAACACCATTGTTGAACAGGTCAGCAGCTGTTGAGACACCTTAACCATTTCTATGATCTGCAAATAATCAAGAAAATTTTATGAACGGCTTCTTGATATATATTAACTTGAAAGTGAAAAGGAATCCACGGGTAACATAGTTGACTCACATGAAAAAACTATTGCAAATTTAATTGAACACATTCTAGAGCTGCTGAGCTGGCTAACATCCACAAGCATGAACTCGAACAAGCTTTGTTGAAATTAGTGCTCTTGAAAGTGCATTGGAGGAAATGCAAAGCAAGTCCCGTCAGCATGAAGAAGCGAAACTGAAGCTCACTCAAGAACAGGCCGCTAATGAGTCAAAACTGAATGAGATGCAAACAAGTTTGACTATAGCTTTGGCCGAAAAAGATCAGTACTGAGTCAGCTCCATTCCTCTGTGAAAGAAATTGAAGATTTAAAAGAACAAATGTCTTCTGAAAGGCAGATGGTGCTGCAATCTCAGGTAAATCCATACTGCGTATATTATTCATGTTAGTGTTGCGAAATATCTTATCTCTAACATATGAGAAGGATCAAATACCTGAGCTGAAAAAGAAACAGAAAACTCGTCGAATGTGTCTACAAGTTTAATTTAAAATATAAATGTGTAAAACTTCCTAAATCATTTTATAAAAAAAATCGTTTATTAGTTTGTAATCATACTTGACAAGTGTCTGATAAAAATTTAATCCCTTAGGACAAAAACTTATACAAGCCATCCCATTTTGCTAACTATGATCTCAAGTGTTACATGATTGTTCAATTTTTAGATATCATCACCGATGGAAGAGAACAAGAAGCTACGCCAAGCACATGGAAATAATAAAAAAAAGGAATTCCGGACTACCAGGATCGTACATGAAGAGCAAGTGAAAGAGCACACATCTAGTGAAACATATCTGAAAGCTGAGATGGAAAATCTAAAGGCAGAGAGAAAAGAAAATGCTAAATTAAAAATCAACTTAAAGAATCTTGAAGAAAAACTTGCAGCAGCCCAAAACACCATTTTTTGAACAGGTCAGCAGCTGTTGAGAACACCTTAACCATTTATATGATACTGTAAATAATCAAGAAAATTTTATGAACCTTCTTGATATATATTAACTTGAAAGTGAAAAGGAATCCACGGGTAAAGCAGTTGACTCACATGAAAAAACTATTGCCAATTTAATTGAACAGCATTCTAGAGCTGCTGAGCTGGCTAACATCCACAAGCATGAACTGGAACAAGCTCTGTTGAAATTAAGTGCTCTTGAAAGTGCATTGGAGGAAATGCAAAGCAAGTCCCGTCAGCATGAAGAAGCGAAACTGAAGCTCACTCAAGAACAGGCCGCTAACGAGTCAAAACTGAATGAGATGCAAACAAGTTTGACGGTAGCTTTGGCCGAAAAAGATCAGGTACGAGTCAGCTCCATTCCTCTGAGAAAGAAATTGATGATTTAAAAGAACAAATGTCTTCTGAAAGGCAGATGGTGATGCAATCTCAGTAAATCCATACTGCGTATATTATTCATGTTTGTGTTGCGAAATATCTTATCTCTAACATATGAGAAGGATCAAATACCTGAGCTAAAAAAGAAACAGAAAACTCGTCGAATGTGTCTACAAGTGTAATTTAAAATATAAATGTGTAAAACTTCCTAAATCATTTTTTAAAAAAAAAAATCGTTTATTAGTTTGTAATCATACTTGACAAGTGTCTGATAAAAAATTTAATCCCTTAGGACAAAAACTTATACAAGCCATCCCATTTTGCTAACTATGATCTCAAGTGTAAAATGATTTGTTCAATTTATAGATATCATCACTCGTGGAAGAGAACAAGAAACTACGCCAAGCACACGGAAATACTAAAAAAAAGGAATTCCGGACAACCAGGATCGTACATGAAGAGCAAGAGAAAGAGCACACATCTAATGAAACATATCTAAAAGCTGAGTTGGAAAATCGAAAGGCAGAGAGTGAAGAAAATGCTAAATTAAAAATCAACTTAAAGAATCTTGAAGAAAAACTTGCAGCAGCCCAAAACACCATTGTTGAACAGGTCAGCAGCTGTTGAGACACCTTAACCATTTATATGATACTGCAAATAATCAAGAAAATTTATGAACGGCTTCTTGATATAAATTAACTTGAAAGTGAAAAGGAATCCACGGGTAACATAGTTGACTCACATGAAAAAACTATTGCAAATTTAATTGAACAGCATTCTAAGCTGCTGAGCTGGCTAACATCCACAAGCATGAACTCGAACAAGCTTTGTTGAAATTAAGTGCTCTTGAAAGTGCATTGGAGGAAATGCAAAGCAAGTCCCGTCAGCATGAAGAAGCGAAACTGAAGCTCACTCAAGAACAGGCCGCTAATGAGTCAAAACTGAATGAGATGCAAACAAGTTTGACTATAGCTTTGGCCGAAAAAGATCAGTACTGAGTCAGCTCCATTCCTCTGTGAAAGAAATTGAAGATTTAAAAGAACAAATGTCTTCTGAAAGGCAGATGGTGCTGGCAATCTCAGGTAAATCCATACTGCGTATATTATTCATGTTAGTGGTTGCGAAATATCTTATCTCTAACATATAGAAGATCAAATACCTGAGCTGAAAAAGAAACAGAAAAC
>JAUTDX010000616.1:0-123765 GCA_030844895.1 Ambrosia x helenae
CATAGTTTTGTTGGACGGTTCAAATCAAGTGATAACCGAACACAAGTTTTAATAATAACCTGTACAATTCAATTACCCAACCACAAGTATCACCTACCTCCAAATTATAAAACTACTCACGATGCAAGAAAAACGAATGTGAATGATAACAAGATATAGCAATTGAAGACAAGTGAATTGTTTTTAAATGATAAAAACCACAAATATCTTAAACTAAAGAAAAAACAATCCATAAACCAAATCAAACAAGAGTTCACGTTTCACAATTAAACCATACACCCGGAGGTGATTACAGAGATGTTTAGCCACTCATAGTAACAAGAAACGAAACAAAATATGAATAATAAATACCGAACATGATGATGAAATGAAAATATGGATGAATGATGATTAATAATAATGATCGTAGCTCAAAATTGCTCAAAAAGACTGCTCTCAATCGTCCCTTGGTGGCTGAGATCTCATTAGGTTAGTATTTTAGGCTTTTATATCTTGAATAACAACCTTCCTAATTTTCTTGTGGTGGCGGCCGTACATTACGTCTAAAAAGGAGCCTTACGGAGAGCAGACTCTGCCCCTTCATTGTTGCTGTGCACGTCTCTTGGCTATAACTTCCTTTAGATCTTTCTTATTTTCATTCTATTTGTTTTTCTTTTCTTTTACGTTTGTACCATGAGACATGTTCTCTTTTCAATTTTTTCATTTCCTTTCTAAATATTATTATTATTATTATTATTATTATTATTATTATTATTTTATTATTATTATTATTATTATTGATAGTAGTAGTAGCCTTCGACTCGGGTGTTATTGGTTTATTCAAATTCCTCTTTAACGCTCTAATGCCCATGAACACCTCCATATTTTCGGTTCACCATCCAAACTCAACCTCAACCACATTTAAGCTTCCAAATCCATCCAATATGCCATTGAACCTACAATCACACAAGTTGCGTAGTTATCACATTCAAAGCATATAAACGCTCAAACGACATAAAAACCCATAATTAAGCATCTTAAACACCATGATTGACCCCGTCCATCAACTAACTACTATATATATATATATATATATATACATACATACACAACACAACACAATAAACATACAATCACAATCCCAAACACCAACCCAAATACAAAACTTAAATCATGGCAGCGTGGACTAACCAAGATCAACTCGAGTTGGTGAGGGTGTGGATCAACACTAAGGAGAATCCGCCAAACGATAGGGAGCATTTTTGGCGCAATGTATTGGAGGAGTTCAACCGAATTACCGAAACGAACAACCGTGCTGTCGATCAAATTCACACTAAGTGGTCTGCCATACAAAATAACTGTAGGAGATGGCACACAGTCTATGAAACGACGATGCAGGCGCACCCTGGCGTTAGCGAACAGATGGCAATTCAACTAACACACGACGCTTATCGTCAACGCTACAACAGCGACTTCAACATCACCAATCTTTTGTCCTGGTCTATGATGCGTTTTTAGTTTGTTTAATGTTTAAGGTTTTAGTGTTTTAATAATGTGTAATGTTAGTGTTTTAATAATGTGTAATGTTTAATATTATGTTTTATGTTAGTGTTTTATTTGTAATGTTTAGTGTTTTAATTTTTAAGGTTTTAATGTTACAACTAATATTAAAACACAGATTACATAATATTTAAAATTTAACACAGATTACATAATATTCAAAAAAAAGTTACAACTAATTTTAAAACACACTTCCTAAATTACTTATTTAAACATTACATATTCCTAAATTACTTATTTAAACACTACATAATTCCTAAATTACTTATTTAATCCTAATTTTCTCCACTATGGAGAGTAGTTGTCCCTGTCCTCGAGTGTGTAGTACTCGGGGGACACGGAACGATCGCTATCGCGACCATCGGATCTCGCATCCGAGGGGATTCAGCAGTACTCATCACGAGGAGGGGAAGGTTGGCTCCAGAGGCGTTCCTCCTCCTCAATTTCCCTGAGGGCTTCCAAGTCCTCCTCAGTTGGCTCCCCTCGTTGCGGGGGTGGGGGTAGTTTGGTGGTGGGGGGTGGGGGGTAGTCTGGTGTTGGGGGGTGGGGGGTAGTCTGGTGGTAGGGGGTGGGGATAGCAGCAGCAGTCCGGGGGGTGGGTGCCGACAACATTAATCGATCCATTTCTCTAACAGCCATGGCATAATCCATGGCCCAGACCAATTCCTCATTTGTGAAGTCATCATCGGCTTCAGGAGGAGGAGGAAAGGTTGGTTATGACAGCAGCAGCAGGAGGAGAAGTGAAGGTTGGTGGTGTAGTAGCAGGAGGAGAAGGAAGATAGAACCAATGTTGTGGAGGATGAGGAGAGGAAAAAGAATGGTAGTCTCCGGGGTCGGCCCCGTCCTCTGCTCCGGTGAGAGTACTGCCGGAGATTAGACAGTCCGGCAGCTCCTGATGCAAAACCGCCACCCATATTATTCATTGCTTTGAGGAGGAGGAAGAGGTGTGACTGAGAATTGGGTTAGGTGTTGTATTTATAGGGTTAGAAATATGACCGTTTGGGGGGAAAAGTTTGAAATTCAAACTTTGAAATTTAAACGTTGGGGGGGGGAGTTTGAAATTCAAACGGTTTGGAACAGTAACCATTTGAATTTCAAATTTTGAATATAATTTATTTTTTTAATAAATATTTTTTTATTATTAATTATTTTTTATTATTATTTTATTAATTTAATAAATTTTCGGTTTAAATTATTAATATTATTATTATTATTATGTTTATTAATATATTAAAGTTTTCTATAAAAAAAAAGAAAAAAAATGACACATGTCACCCCCCCCCCCCCACATAGACCCCACAAGTGCCACATGGCGTTTCACCCCCTTCCCCCCCCACTCCCTGTAGTCTTAACAAAATCCGGAATAAATAAGTGGCTAAAAGCGTTTCAACTTACCCATATAGGTTTGCTCTCGTTGGCGGTTCCCAATTCTAGTATTTTTCAGTTTCAATCTTCTTATTCTTCTTCTCGTTCTAAAAAAATAATAGCAAACATCATTAAGTTTATTACTCCCTCCGTCCCAATTTAAATGTCATATTTTAAAAAACACATATTTTAAGAAATATTTTATTTGTATGTGGTAAAATGACAATAATATCCTTAAAAGTGGTGATTGTGTTTTATCTTTTATGGGCAAAACTGGAAATTATATTTCTATTTTTGGAAAGGGACATTTAATTTGGGACAAAAAAAGTATAACATTTAAATTGGGACGAGGGAGTAATAATTAATAATTAATAATTTTATTAACGCAATAAATTAATCAAATTTTTATTTGATTTACCTAAGTGGTCTTGCACTCTTGCCTTCTCCTTCCTTCGGTTTTTCTTCCTCCTCTACCTGTGAATAAAACCAAAATATCACGATAACAATCTAGAACTTTAAATAACACTGTTAGCTGGCTATATCAATGCATAAATTTCTTGAACTTGAAGCTTAACTTTTTAACCCATTTTCCTTTTAGCTTAAATTTCTTGAAGCGTTTTAAGGTTAAACAAACCCGCATATCGATTCATTCAAATGGTTTGATTATCATCTCTACTATATATGGGCAATGAAAATTTGAAGTTATAACTAACCTTGACTATTCTTGATTTATGTTGTCATCTGTATATAAGAAACGAAATTGTGAGTAGTTTTTCACCAAACCCTGAACCATGCTTGGCTCTGTAACTCGTATTTATCATCATCATCCTACAAACAGACAAAAAGACATCAATTCAATTAAAACAAACAAAATACAAAGAAATGATCCCAAGACATTTTTTGTTACGCAAAAAGATAATTACACGGAAAACATATTAACTACCTTAAAAAAGTGTTATTATGTCTCATTAAGAAGCTGCTTTTTAGGGTCAGCTTCTTTTTACTTACATACGAGCTACTCTTAGCCGATGCTTCCCAAATATATTTTTGTTTGATTTGGGACTCTTTGTAAAACCCCGCCGGGCTAATACGACAAAATAACGGTAAATAAAATTCAATACATCAATTCATTGGTAATTAAAACTTTACAATTTCTCAATAAAATTTAAGTACAATACAAAACATTGTTAATTTTATAAAAAATTCCTGTGAGTCTTTTATTCCCTCGAGCCCGCTTCCAAGTCTTTTTCCAGATTTTTCCTGAACATAGCGTACATAAAACACATATGCATGCCTGAGTAAAAATTACTGAATGGGACAACAACTATAAAATAACAATTCCTTAATTAACAATATTTATAATAATATAATATCACACAAGGGGAATGATCAAATGAGAAGAAACTTAATGTGAGAATAAAAAGAAGAAATGAAAAACATTAAATACTTTAACTATTATTACATTAATTATTATCTATTTAATTAATTAGTTATTAATACTTTATCCTACACATTATCAAATTTTGTCCTACACATATCAAAATTCATTCTACATATATCAAAATTATCGCGCGTTTATCCTACACATATCGATATTATCATACGTTAATCCCACGCATATAGAAATTTAACCTACATTTGTCCTACACATATCGAAATCATCTTTCATTGTAAATTAGGATTGATATGAAAGAATATATTTTGAATTTTTTTAATCATTTTGATAATTTTATTTCTATAAAAATTCGCGAAAAATTACATCAAGATAGCGGGCAGGCGGGCAACAAGCTGCGCCGCCACCCCTTTCTGGACAGCAAACCCTAGCCTACTAAAAACGAAACACCCCCCCCCCCGGAGTCGAGACACTGCTATGAATACCCGTTGGACTCTGGTCAGGAAACGGATGGCTTCCGGTGCCAAAGCGCCAAAGGTATCAAATGCCAGGGGTACGAAAACGTGTTGGTTCTCCTCACAAGCTTTAGCATGCTTCTCAACTTTCTTCGCCTCCGCTTTCTGCACCGCTTGCCCTGCTACAAAACCAGTATCCCTCAAGCCAACCAGGGGAGATACCCTGTTAAGTCGACACAAGCGTGTTTCCCCCGGCCCATCCAAAGACAAGCAGGTCTGCTGGACGTAGGGTGGATCTCCCTTTTGTGGGGTCCGAGAGGAAATTCACAAGAGCCTTTTTCTTGGCTGAGATCCCAGCCCTTCTTAAAATGTCCCAAAGAACGTCCGGACCCAGTCATGCCTATATTTGAAGCCAGGCAACTCCTTACAGTGAACCGCGTGTTCCCCGTATTCGTCCAAGCATGCCTTACAGCAAATCGGACAGACCTCGTCTTCATGGTACATGGGGATCACCAAACGATATTTAAGAATTGCCATGTATTCAACCCCAGACATTGTTTGGCCCAAACCTTCGATTGGGATAACATTCAGGAAATCTTGGGCATGGGGGCTTTGCAAACATTCAATAACAGCTTTTTGGCGGGGGGACAGATCAAAAGATTTACCCAGGCTCTGTGCCTGGGGTTACGAAATTGACTAATCATTTAACTAGTTAATTTTGAGTTTCATTAATTTAACTAGTTTAGGGGTTACGAAAAAACTAATCATTTATTTAACATTAAATACACTTATTATATAGAGGATTCCTATTGATTTAAATTTCTTCTTTTCCTTTTATATTATAATACTTTTTCTTCTAATTTAAACTCTCCACTATCACACAATATACATATATTACTTTCAGTTAGCCATATACAATGAGTCACATTCGGTGGTTCGGTGAGTAGTTAGTACACATTCGGTGCGTCACATAATCATATTCGGTGATTTATTTTTTCAGTGCATCACTTTCGGTGCTACACAATCAATATTTTTGTGCGTCATATTCGGTAATTCACTAAACATAAATATAACTACATATATATATCAGGGCCGGCCCTGAGGCAGGGCGGGGTGGTCGACGGCCCAAGGCCCGGTTTCGTCGAGGGCCCGGAGGATTTATTTTTAAAAAAATTATATATAGTTCTCTCAGTATATATGTATATATATGCGCTGAATAGGAAGAAGGCATTAATTAGGCCTTTGGTCCGGTGGTTTCTTGTTTTCCCTAACAACTTAAAGGCCTGGGTTCAAATCCTTTCCTCTTCCATTTTAGTTGAATTTTTGGAATTTTCTTTGTCTGCTAGTTGTATTCATTAATTATTATAAAGGCATAAGTGGCCTAACTTTGTCAACTTATACATGCAAAAGATATTATTTTTTTTATAAAAAAATCTTTTATTTTCCTTTTTTTTATCAAATGAGTCCGAAGTTTTTTATAAATATACACACACATATATATATAGATATTAAATTTTATATTTATGATATATATTTGTGTTTTATACATTAAAGGCTTGCTAATGAAGTTGGAAAAACCATGTTAATTTAATTTAGATGTCTCAAGTTCAATCATTGGCTCTAGCACCACACTCAATTTTTTTATAATTCATTCATCTTTGCAACATTTTGGGCCCAAAATTTTTTTCGCCCGAGGCCCAAATTTTTTTTAACGTTTTCGGAGACGGCCCTGATACATATAATACCACATAATCTTTGAGGTCACAAAAGCATATAAAAAACGACTTTAAATTTCCTACAACGAAGTTGCGGAAATCTAAATCGGTACACAGAAGTTGTTATAGAGTCCGTATCTTAATCGCTTAGGATCAAAATGGCCAAATGCTACACTAGCTGCTTCATCTCCATCTCTATAATTACACTAAAAATCATCACCTTTCTCTTTCATTTTCTATTTAATAATACTTAGGGAAAATGGATTTTAATACTCCCAACTATCGCCTGTTGGCGGATAATACTTCCAACTATCACTTTGGCCATTAGCACTCCAAACTTTCAACTTGTTTGTTTTTATCACTCCCAAACTAACTGAGGTCTAACCTGGTTAGTGTTTGTGGCCAAAATGTAAAAACCTAAACTTTGGGACATTTTTGAAACTTATTATTATTATTATTATTATCTATATATTATTAAAACACGACTCATCAATAGAGAGAGAGAGAGAGAGGCGGAGCACCGCCCTGCACCACCACACACCGGCATCCTCTCCGGTAGAGTTCTAGACCAGAAGCCACCAGTCTGGTGACCCCTTCTCCCCGATAACCCCTCCTCTTCCTCCTCTATTCTGACAACCGGTACCTTTCTCTCCTCTATAACCTTCCAATCGAACCCTTAATTGCTTAATTGCTGAATTGAAGCCCTTAATTGCAGAAGCAGAAGAAAGAGAGAGAGAGAGTCGACAGAGAGGGAGAGAGAGAGAGAGGGAGGGCAGAAGCAGAAGAGAGAGAGAGAGAAAGGAATCAGATCTGAAAAGGGAGAGAGGCGGTGGTGTCGTTGAAGACGACGGCGGCGGCGGTATAGGGTCGGATTAGGGTTTTGTTCTGATTTGGTGGTGACGGAGGGTGGCCGGGTTTCGGTTTATGGCTCACCGGAGATGGAAATGACCGGAACTTGAAAGCTCCTTCCAACTCTCTCCCTCGTAACTCTCTCTTTCTCTTTCTTATTTTTCATTTTTTCTGTTTGTTTGGGTGGTGGTGGTTTCGGTCAACAGTGATGGTTTAGAGAGGGGGGGGGGGGGTCTGTTACAGAAGAGGGGGTTGGGTATTTAAAATAAAAAGTTTTTAAAAATGCCCCTTAAGTTTTGTTTTTTATATTTTGGCCACATGTAAGTTTAGGTTTTTTACATTTTGGCGACGAACACTAACCAGGTTAGACCTCAGTTAGTTTGGGAGTGATAAAAGCAAACAAGTTGAAAGTTTGGAGTGCTAATGGCCAAAGTGATAGTTGGGAGTATTATCCGCCAACAGGCGATAGTTGGGAGTATTAAAATCCATTTTCCCTAATACTTATTGTATACTTTTATCATTACCTTTTTTCTCTTTTCTACTCACAACCACTTTTAAAAATATTAAAAATTATGGAGGATAAACAGTGTCTCATTCAAATTTACTGTGAACAGTATTTCCTCCAAATATTTTCTCTCTTCTACAATTACACTATCTCTATAATTACACTAAAAATCGCCACCTTTCTCTTTCATTTTCTATTTAATAATACTTATTTTATATTTTTATCATTACGTTTTTTTCTCTCTTCTACTCACAACCACTTTTAAAAATATTAAAAATTATGGAGGATGAACAATGTTTTCTCTAAATTTACTGGTGAACAGTGTTTCCTTCAAATATTTTCTCTCTTCTCTACTCACAAACACTTATACTCACTCTATGTATGTAATATGGATGGGCTGACGTGAATGCTCTTATTCGGTATCTCGGTTTCGGTGAAATCAGTGGGTGGTTTCAAAAGTTGTAATAGATTACTTAAAAAATAAAAATAAAACCAACTTGTAAAACAAATATTGTAAATTCATAATGTGTATCTGGACACTATTTTTAATATTTGAAGGTTTTATAATCTAATAAATCCACAAACTTCAAATGTCATCTGTATTAGTTTAACAAAATCCATTCACTGATATTATTTATTTAGTTACATGTTGGGTTTAAGCAAGCCACATGAGGTTCTAAGTATACACAGAAGACAAAGAAAAAAAACTTTTCTATTTTGTCCCTATAACTTTCAAAATATACAAACAAGCCCATACACTTTCATTTCCAAAAACTAACCATAACTTTCTCATTTCTTTAGAATCATTTAAATAAAACATTTAAGTTTAGTTTTATAAAAAAAATACAATAAGGTTTTATTAATTTTTATAAATATGAATCCATAAGCGACACAACTAAATGGCATTTAGTAATATATATCTTAAGGTTTAAAATAATATAAAAAAATTGGTTTGTTACACTCTTTTAGTCACCTATTTGTTTACAAGATAAAATCAACAATAAAATAACCACAGAGATAACTAACAAACAATTATGTGAGGAGAATGTAACTATAGTCCTTTTTAGCAACCGAAAAAGCCGAATAGAAACGGTAAGTATAATTTACTACATTGATGATCAAAACAAAACCGATATAATCAAATACATAAAACCTAAGTCGTATTAATTCGAAAAACATTGATCAACTACAACAACCATAATCGAAATCAAGGGGTGGAACCGTACTGACCTGTGATCAAAGAACCCACAATCCATTCCGAGCAGTCACACATAATGATAGGCTATGGGGGATATGTAAGTAAAACCAAGTGCAATGGTTGCCCTAGCTGATTGAGTTGTCTTTTGTTGACAGCAAATTGAACTAGTGAACCATTCAATTTCACGTGATGAATAGCGCATCAATTGTTAATTTGAAGTTAGTGTCTCTTGTAACATCCAATGTCTTAATTCTAACGTATTAGTGAGTGCATTTTATCCCATTTAATCTACTCCATTCAACCATTTATTCAATATCACAAAAAATATACAACTTGCTTTTACAAAGAGGGGTAATATTAGATGCCGGTATATTTACCAATATAAAAATAGTTTTTATGAGTAACTTTGTGTATTTAGTTTGTTTGTAGCTAAAAAGGTTATTAAAGAAATATCACAATAAATGTTATTACAAAAAAATAGAGGAATCATTCATCACACTTGTCATCGTCCCCGTTCGATGCCGCACCCCATCTCATCCTCTTCGCACACTCGCTTTTGGTATACGCATGGTCGTCTGTGGTGTTATGTATAGGGGTGTGAATTTCATACACCACCCAAGTCCCAACACGAAATTTACGGGTCTAGGTTTAGTCTAAACGAGTTCAGATTAGTTTTGGAAAATTAAACCCGCCAACCTGTTTAGCTAAATGGTTCAGGTTCGATAACCAATTTATATCATATATTTTTTTGTTTGGTGTTTTATGTCATAGTTATAACTCAAAAAGAAATTAATATAATATCTAACAATAAAAATATATTTTTAATACATATATGTATTTTTTTGCAAAAGTTTTAATTTAGTAATAACTACGATTAATCTGTGCGCGTTGCGGCGCACGAAATCGAATGTTTTTTGGTTTGTTAATATGTAAGATTTTGCTTCGATTATGACGATAGTCGGCATAATAACTAGAAGAGGATTCCTGAATACGGTACCGTTAGCACCTGAAAGAGAAAACTAAAAATATATAGTGATAGTGCAACCAAAACATATAAAAATTTACGTAAAATGAACCAACATGATGTTATAACGACACATGAAAAAATTGAAACTTTATAAACTTGATAGGGTAATTGAAAACGTGCATAAAAATAAGAAAAACAACGTATACATCTGACCTTACTCATTTCAAAAAGAAAACTATATTAAAATGTAGAGAAAACATTTGGTAAAAAGTACCTTAAAATACAATGCATAAGAAGCAACATTATCAAGACACGTGAAATTGACAATTATAACTCCTAAACATGTTCTAATTCATTCAAAGGGTATTATTGACATTTACACCACCCTGTAATCACGTTCTAATTACGATAACGATATTGTATCCTGGTGTTTACGTAAATCTTACACTTAATTTTTTTTACACATTCATAATACTAAGTTTGGACCTAAATTTTTATACATTGCAGAGATTATCGACATGATCGGTAGGTGATTTTTTATTATATTTTTTTTGTGTGGATGTTTTGTTTTCAATCATCAGTTTTTAGTAATAACTAGTGGGCCGGCCCGCATGTCGTGGTGCAGACGACACTTTGCATTGCGGTACCCATTTATGGTAGTTTTCGTATTCGTATAATATTTTTACAAAAGTCTATTTATGGTTCTTTTTTTAAAGGGTTTTAGGTTAGCAGCATCATAGTGGTAGACATATGTCATAAGTGTCACATATATGAAGTACTTTAAGAAATCATTGATGCAATAAATAACACACGAATTATTATGGATGGAAGCAATATGGTTGGAATCATCATAAACATAACGGATACAAACGAATCATAATGAACTAAATAAAATAACCATACGAATAAACAAATGTAACTAATACGAAACAAATATATAATCAAATGAGTCGTATGGCAAGGAGTAATAGCCCTTGAGCACAAAACAAATTTCGTATATAGACCCATATGGTAAGGACTAAGGAGTCATACGGGTTTAATATAAGGGGAAGTGCAAGTTGTTTCGCCATTGCTTTTTTTCATGCATGTAGGTATAGTGGATGAAAAATGAAAATGAAGGAGACTTAAAATACCAATGTTGAGTTAGGTTACAAAATATTTTTATAACTGTTTCACTATTCAGTTCCAAGCATTTGAGTCTACTAATTAATCATAAATTGAATTAATAATTTAATTAATCACATTACGATTTCTTTTAATTATTAGTTTGTGATCCTTCATATTTCCGAAATTCCTAAACAAGTTTTTAAACTCAGATTATTTTATTACATTTAATATCTTAAACATGATTTTGTTAAATCTGTAACATGTGAATTCACTATGCACAAAACTCGACTACAATTATTATTACTCGAAGAAATAATATTCTAAGTACCTAAGTTGTCAACTTGCAATATTGTTGAAGTAAAACTCAAAAGCTTAAGATTTGTTCTGGAAAATTTCTCTATGTTAACAACCAGTAATAATATCTTATACAACTATTGGGATTATTAAGGATTCAATCTTATTTTTTCCATATACTACACATCTATTGTTATAACAAACATTTAATATCACTGATAATTAAGTGTAGGTGATTAATGTGAAGTCTTTAGGATTTCTATGATTTATTAACTATAGTGGGTATTTTAAAAGACAAATTTACCCATAAAAAATGTTAATATGTGCATTGTACGTTGTATGATAAGCTATTATAGTTCTACCTCTTAATTTTTAAAAAATTCTTGGGAAATGCTTTATAATATCGTATATATATTGTTGCTTATTCATTCAGATTTAAACATATTGACTGGAGATTCAGTTGCAGAGTTTGATAATCTTGTATTCCATTGCATCACTTGTTATATATTCAATTAAATCCAACGTTTGACGATCCCCTGTTTTTGTTCAAAGTTTTTGTACCATTTTTTTATGTATTCACTACATCACTTTTGTCAAAATATGAGTGCGTATGAATAAAATATGAGACCATTGCAGTTTTTTTACGTATTCATTCCATCACTTTTGTCAAAAAATATGAGTGTTTTTTGTTTTTAAAAAAAACACATAGCATGTTTCAAGTGGTAGGATTTTGAACTCAGAGCATTAAGTTACGTGATTTTTTTTTCTGATTGTGAAATTGATTAATGAGAATAGCCTGATACAATTTTTATTCAATTGAATTTTGATTTTGTAATTGGACAAAACTACCCTTTTTCTGTGTTAAACGGTTATTTAATGATGCGTAAACATTACAATCCTGCCATTGCGTCCATCTAACCCTAATCTACGACTGATATTACTTCTTACGCTTTATAGGTTAAGAAACCTTTGTCCGTTATACTTCCTCTAAAATGTAAACTAACCTGAATTTATCTTGACACGTACGTAAAAAAATAAAAACTAAGATTTTAGAAACTTGAGGGGTCAAAATGATATTTTATAAAGTTTTTAAAAAGTTCAAGGATTATAACCATTAATACTAAAAGTTGAGAGAGAAAAGACAAAACAAAAACCATTAGCTACAACTTGTGTTTTCCTATGTATAATAATATTAGTTTATATGTGTAAAAAATTGAAATTTAAAAAATTTCGAGTATAGGGTCGTGCTTGGGTTAAGCCGCGAATACTCGGGTCGTGTTCAAGTTTAGATGTCTGAAATAATTTTCGGGTTTGGGTTGTGTTCGAATTCATATAAAATTTTCAAGTTTGGATCGGGTCATATATTCATATAAAATTTTCAAGTTTGGATCGGGTCATATTAGATTAGATTAGATTAGATTAGATTAGCTTCCTCAACGTGCAACCACGACCCGCATAACACACACTACTTATGTATGAGACTATGAAAAGAAAATTCAAAATCGACTATTTGAGATTACAAGTTGTTGCCGTTCAAAAAAAGTGATTACAAGTTGTCGCCGCGTTGGCAATTTTTAACACACAAACAACCCTACCTATAATATGGACAAACTTGGAGCCCAAGAAAAGTTTTCGTGTGGCATCTTTCCTCTATTTTATTACTATTAATATACCCTCCAACCAATGAAGCTTAACTATTAAATGAGATGGTTCACGGGTGTCATAGGCATCCCTTGAACCATTTTCTGATTCTAAGGGGATGGGGCGTTATCAGAATTGGTCACGGGTATCTCACTACCAGTACGGTAACATCGCCGCCACCCATGCTGGTAGTGGTCTCGTGAACCAAATCCTGGTTCTAGTTAACGGGCTGGTACCCGTGAGTTTGTCTCTCCCACTTTTGTCTTTTTCTCTTTCATTTCCAGTGAAGTACTGCCTTCAAAAAACTGTTTCAGTGAAGGAAATCAGTGAAGTGATGTGACAATGTAGGATTGGTTGAAATCAGTGAAGTTGAAAAAACTCACGGGTAGTGCCCCATCCCCCCTAACTAACAGTTAGTGAAGCTTAAATACTAATTGCAACGGTCACAATTTTTCTTAAATACTAATTGCAACGGTCACAGTTTTGACCTTTTTTTTGTTTTAACGGTAATATTACCGTTCAAAAAAAAACTTGCCTAAAATACCGTATATATAAACACAGAAGATCAAATTTAAAATCCCTCGCTCGACGTGACCTGATTTTAAATTCAACCGATAGCAACCTTGAATTTTTCAAGGATCTTGCCAAGCGAGCCGGAGAAGAAGCCACAACATCTAAAAAAATATGTGTGTCACGTGATCGCGATGGAGACAATATTCGTTTAATGGATGATTATTTTGTCGACAAAACAAAATACATCGAAACTATGTTTAAACTAAGGTATCGTATGTCGAAACATCTATTTTTAAAAATTGTAGCAGATGTTAAAGCAAACTTCGAATGGTTTAGAGAGAGTGTGGACGGTCGGCTTAGAAAGAGTTTTACCCCATACAAAAAGTATCTTCACCAGTTAAACAACTCATAACCGGTAATCCTCCTGATGAATACGATGAGTATTTATGTATGTCTGAAAGGGCGTCGCGTGAATATTTACACTTTTTTTGCAATGTCGTCATTAAGTTATACGGGGCTGAGTTTTTACGAAGACCAGCAAGTCACGACATTGCATGTTTGTATGAAGCACATGAAGAAAAACATCACTTTCCTTGCATGTAACAGTATCGATTTCTGAGAAGATTAACATGGACCATTGTATGACACCCTAGGCAAATCCCACATCGGCCGTGGCCAGGAGAGATCCTTGGTTCATAAGTAATCCAAAGCCTCTTAAATCACCAACGCGTTTTGGGCTTAATGTTAGTGGATGAGAGAAGAACTCCACAGTTAAGCGTGCTTAGGTGGGAGCAGTACCCGGATGGGTGACCTCCTGGGAAGTCTCCACCGGGGCAACCAAAAACAAAGCCGTGAGTTCCTGGATGGGCAACCCATCGGGGGCAAAGCGGACAATATTGGTGGTGAGAGAGGCCGGATGTTACAAATGGTATCAGAGCCACTCCTGTGTCGTTCGGGATGGTGGGGCAAACCTCATCGAGGACGATGAGTCCCTAAGGGGGGGTGATTGTAACAGTATCGATTTCTGAGAAGATTAACATGGACCATTGTATGACACCCTAGGCAAATCCCACATCGGCCGTGGCCAGGAGAGATCCTTGGTTCATAAGTAATCCAAACCCTCTTAAATCACCAACGCGTTTTGGGCTTAATGTTAGTGGATGAGAGGAGAACTCCACAGTTAAGCGTGCTCAGGTGGGAGCAGTACCAGGATGGGTGACCTCCTGGGAAGTCTCCACGGGGCAACCAAAAACAAATCCGTGAGCTTCTGGATTGGCAACCCATCGGGAGCAAAGCGGACAATATTGGTGGTGAAAGAGGCCGGATGTTACATTGCATGATCGGTAGCATTGATTGCACTCATTTAGTTTGTTGAGCATGTCCTAGAGAATTACGAGTACAATATATGGGAGGCGATCACCAATACCTTATAATCATGCTAGAAGTGGTTGCGTCAGAAGATATGTGGTTTTGGCATGGGTTTTTTTGTTCCTCCAATTCACTCAACAACATCAATATTCTCCAACAATCTCTAATTTTTCTTACCCAACGAAACGGAACAGCGCTAAAGTGTCCATTTACGTTAAATGGCAACTTATCTAAACATGGATGTTATCTTACGGATGGCATCTACTCTACTTGGTCAACATTTATGACATCATTTCGATATTCGACCGATCCGAAGGAAAAGAAATTCGTTAAGGCGCAAAAGGGGGCAAGGAAGGATGTGGAGCGATCGCTCGGTGCATTAAAGGAGAAATGAGGCATAGTCAACCGACCCTTGAGGCTGACGACCGTTGATAGTTGTAGATTCATTGTCTATACGTGCATGATATTGCACAACATGATCATTAAATCCCAGGATCATGCGATATCACCGGTCCACATAAGAGATCCCCCAGTCCAACTGGTGTTCTATAACCGTGCCTTTGCAGAGTTGAGAGACTCCGATATGCATTTCTATATTTTATTCTATTCTTGATTTATATGTGTTTGCATTTATATATTATATTTAGCTTTAAGTTTCTTTTAATATTTGAATAACGTTATTAAATTAAAAAATAGAAAAAAATTTTTTAAGTGAGTGAATCAGTGATGTGCTGCATTTAAAATTGTGTTTCAGTGAAGTGAATATATATACAAACTACTTAAAATGTACACCATACGAGTTGAATAATATAATACAATATAGTTAGTAACAAAAAAAATGTCTTTAAATACATGTGTATTGTACAAATTAAATAAAATATAATATAAATTTCTAACGGGTCAAGTTATCCTATATAGTGTAAAATGAGAATGGTGAGAAGGATACAAAAACACAATGGATGGCGAAATATGGCACAATGGTCACAAAATATAACACAATGTCGAGTAATACAACACAATGTTTAGGAAAAAGGACATAATAAATCACAAAAATGATAAAATGCCGAAAATAACAAAAAGACACAATGCTACATAAAAGGCACAATGATCTAACACAAACTCTAAAACTACAAGCAAAAAATCAAAAAAACGCGAAAACCTAATAACTAATATTGTATAGTTTGATGAGACGGTTCCAATATCGCTTGAATGAGTTCAATCGGAGTCTGTTTAATACTCTTCCTATGACTTCCTAATTTCTTTTCACTGTGTATGTGATCATAACTCATCTTCTAACACGTACGTTCACTTTCGATGTTTATCCCGCATATCACTAGATCGATCAGTATCTTTACAAATTAAGAAAATATGTTTCGAAAGGCAAATTTTGTCGTGACAATATGTATTAAGTTAATTATAACCATTTTTTTCAGATGAGAAATGTTAATTCAATCAAGGTGTATTCAGGGTATGTTTGGCAAAACTAGCTGGTGACTGTAAGCCGGTGATTGGTGGTTAGAAGCTGATAGCTGTAGCTAGTAGTTGGGAGCTGTAGTTTTTTAAATATATTTTGGTGTTTGGCAGAGTAACTGAAGCTTTTAATAAAATTTATAAAATACTAAAAGCTTGTATGCATGTTTTTTATGGTAGAATGGGTATTTGTGTCATTTTACTCATTAAAAGCTTGTAGCTAGTAGGAGTTTTTTCTCAAACGCTAGTACTATTAGCGTTTCAATATAGAGTTTTTTTCCTAACCTAAAAACTTCAAGATCCTTCAACCAAACAATACTTTTTTATTAAGTAGAAGTTTTTTCTTAAAAGTTTGATGCTATCAACTCTTAAAAACTTCTTACCAAACATATCCTTAGTAATTTAAATATTCTTTTAACACATTTAAATTAGCTTTCATATAATCTATACTATATTATAATAAATTTCACAATAACCTCTTAAAATTTAAAATTTACAAGTATAATTGCTTAAAGGGCAACATATAATGCACATGTTAACTACTCTTTGACAGCAAAATATGTCTTTTATACAATAGTAGTTACACATTTGCCCCTATCAAGTTTACTCAACTTTTGTTTATTTAAATAATAATTACACTTTTGCTCTCTTATTTTAACTATCCTCACAATTTTTAAATGTCCATAATTTTTCATTCGTTAATATTTTCTTAATATTATTACACCATATAAACGAGTATTTTACTCCCTTTATTATGAGTACAGTATTGCTATATATAATTTTTTAATTTAAAAAATGATATGTGGCAATAACTGAAACAACAACGAACAGAAATAAACAAAAAATCAGTTAGTTATTAAATTTGTACCATCGGTTAACCAAAATTAACCAAACCAAACCATTAACTTTTTTCATATGTATTTATCCATATCATGTATTTGTATGAAAAATGATCTAACTCAAGTTTGGTTTTCTTTATTAATATATTCGAACCGAGAATCAACAATCTAACCGATAAACCTATCTACTTGTTGTTTCTCGCCGTAATGCGCAGGCACCCCGGCCACTAGTAATATAAAAAAAAAGGTTTAGTTAAAAAAAATAATATGAGGTGTGTCTTAATGAATGTCACGAAAATAAAAGGCTAAAATAGGAAAAACGTATGCGATTACGTTACGACACTGTACGTTGTCGTATCATTCCACCGCCATACATTCTTTGCAATATAAAACCCTCCTTAAACCCGTAACCCTTCTTCTCCAAGAAAACAACAACTGTCAACCAAAACCCTTTTACACCAATTCACTTGCATTTCAATTCCTATTTTATTGGAATACATTCAAATAAATCTTTGGTCATATATATAGTCTTATCAAGCAAGATGATCATGAGTCGCGGAACAACAACTGTTGTCCGTTTATTCTCAACCGCAGCCGTAACCGGTTCCTTGACCGGTCCCATGCGGACCGGGTTCATGGGAACCGGTTCAGAGAAAGCGGTTGCAACGTGGTGGATGAAGTCGTACTCGGTGGTGGGTGCTCGCAATGCGAGTACAATAACTTTGGGTGATAAGGAACAACATGATAATAAGGAGACTGGTGGTGCAGCTGCTGGCGGTGAGAAAGAGAAAGAGGTGGTGAGTTATTGGGGTGTGCCACAGTCTAAGGTTGTTAAGGAAGATGGTACTCAATGGAAGTGGAATTGTTTTAGGGTATGTATGGTTTGGTTTGGTTTGGTTTGTTAATGTTATATATATATATATAATATGTTTTATAAAGGTTTATTGTGGTTAGCATATTTATGTTTATTGATTTGGATGTTGATTGCAGCCATGGGAGACGTATCAAGCAGATCTGTCGATTGATCTGAAGAAGCATCATGTACCCAAGACGTTTTTGGATAAGTTTGCGTATTGGACTGTCAAGTCGCTACGATTGCCTACTGATATCTTCTTTCAGGTCAACTTATTATTTGATGATCTTCTCTAAATGGTTATAAATATTTTGGAAAAAGAAAATTGGTGTAGATTTTTTATATGAAATTTATATGATTAAGGTTACATGATGTTGGTATGCAAATTGGTCTGTTTGATTAGGTTGGTCATGATTTTGGAAATTGCTTTTTAGTGGTTTTTAGGTTTGTGGTTGTTTCTGCCTTGTTGGGTAAGGGAGTAAAAAAAAGTTAGATGTATATTTATTTCTTGCCATATTTTTTGATTTTTCTCTAATAATATTTAAGTTTTTAAAATATATTTATACTTTATTTAGGTATCACTTTTTGGAATTAAGAATTGATATTTAGGTACTCCTTCCGTCCCAATTTAAATGTCATACCTTCCTTTTTTGTTTGTCCCAAATTAAATGTCTCTTTCCAAAAATAGAAATGTAATTTACCTTGGTTTAAAAAAGCGCGCCTGGGGCGCGCTTTAAGCGTTTGAGGCGCTAGGCGTTTAGAAAAACGCTTTTTCTTGCCAAAAAGCGCTGGACTACATGAAGCGCACGCTACAGTAGCGATCTCTGCCCAAAAAACCCTTTTAAACTGCTTTATTTGGCCCGCTACAGTAGTGCCTCGTCGTTTGTATGTTTTGAATATGCTTTTTAAGTGTTCAAGGGTGTTTTATAATCATGTTTTTGTGCTTATGATTGATTAACATATAGAAAATGTCATATTGACATATATAAATATTTTTTTATAATTTTTTTAATACTATATGTGAAGCTCTCGCCTCGCGCTTTAAGCCCCGTGCTTCGGATTTTGGACCCAAAACGCCTAGGAGCGCCTCGCGCTTTTTTAAACCAAGTAATTTACAGTTTTGCCCATAAAAGACAAAACATAATCACTACTTTTAAGGATATTATTGTCATTTTACCACATACAAACAAAATATTTCTTAAAATGTGTGTTTTTTGAACTAGAACATTTAAATTGGGACGGAGGGAGTATCACTTTTTGGAATTATTCATGATATTTTGGATTATTTAGGCTAAAATAACACCAAGCATAATAGTTAAAAACACAAAACAATTTATTTTAGGCTTAAAAACTTAAAACATCATGCTAAGAACATGTGTTCTACATTGTTCTGTTTTAGCCGTGTGTTTTAACTATGTTTTAAATTCCATTACTATAATACATTGCATTGTGTTTTAAATTGTTGTGTTTGGTGTTTTTCTAATAAAAAACAGCCCATAACATCATATCTAAATTCAAAACATGATGCCTACATGTTAATTTTTTATCCTTCTTTCACTTCTCACGAAATATGAAATTTGTACCCTCGAACCTTTACCTATCAAAATAATCCTTATATAGGTGACGGAATAAACGACATATTAGATATTTAGTTTTTTTGACTTTGCTACTTTCTCAAAAACCATCTAAATGATCCTAAACATATAAAAAAAATCTTAATTTGGTACCATAATTTTTTGTAGAATGATTAATAGTTGTGCTAAAACTAGATTTGATTATAACAGAGGCGATACGGTTGTCGAGCAATGATGCTTGAAACAGTGGCTGCGGTTCCTGGAATGGTGGGAGGGATGCTTCTTCACTGTAAATCGCTTAGGCGGTTCGAGCACAGTGGTGGATGGATCAAAGCTTTGTTAGAAGAGGCTGAGAATGAAAGAATGCACTTAATGACTTTCATGGAGGTTGCTAAGCCGAAATGGTATGAGCGCGCTCTTGTGTTCACTGTCCAGGGCATTTTCTTCAATGCCTACTTTCTTGCATACCTTGCTTCGCCTAAACTAGCTCACCGGATCACTGGCTACCTCGAGGAAGAAGCAATCCACTCGTACACTGAGTTCTTGAAGGAGCTTGACAAAGGAAACATAGAAAATGTTAAGGCGCCAGCTATTGCTATTGACTATTGGCGTCTTCCAGCTGATTCAACGCTTCGTGATGTTGTGATGGTTGTTAGAGCAGATGAGGCTCATCATCGTGATGTTAATCACTTTGCTTCGGTACTTAGTTATTACATTTGCAGTTGTTAATGTGTTTTGTTATTAATGTATTGTTTTCTGACATTTGAAATGAATATGTTGCAGGACATACATTACCAAGGACTTGAGCTTAAGGATTCTCCGGCTCCAATCGGATATCACTGAAGAAGAAAATCACTCTTTTAACCGAATCAGTAATAAAGTTGGTTTTTGTTTATGGTAATAGTGATTGTTCTATGATTAACTTGTAATGATGTTATGTTGGTTTTGTGTTAGTTTCAGTGCTAATTACAAAAACCTTTATGTTACAACTTTTAAAGAAGCATGAATTGAATCAATATTTGTGTTTGTTTATTAATGGCGTTATGTGTTTTCGATTGGCAGGGTGTTGTACCTGCCTCTGTTTTTCCATGAGATTCATCTTTCAAGACTGCTTTCGGTTTTGAAGGAGATCAAGTGGAAGTTTTCTAATGATGGAGGGTATAATTAACTTGTGTCTAGTTTTGATTTAAACAATGGATTGTAATGGACGGCGAAATTACCATTTACAAGTGTTGCAACATATATATGCAGTTTGAAAGTAAAGGATTGGTTATCCGTTATTGTTAATAGTAAGGCTTTATATCTGGTTTTGGTCACACGGAGAGTATTCATAACAGTTTGCGCATAATAAGCATTTCTAACAAAAGCGAATGTCAATCCTAAGGTGGTTACAGGATTAAAGGATTTTAATCACTATGGAATGAGGTTGTTTGGACTGAAATAATGTATGTCTGTAACTATAACACATGGATGGATGATGGACCCGACCAGCTCTATGGCACGACCGGTTAGAAACATAAACAGAAGGTTTGAGTACGGTTAATGTTTCCACCATAGCCACCAGTGAGATTAAATTTGAAGAATTCCCTTATGTGATTATCTTTTAAAATGCATGTGGTGGCTCTCAAGACTTGATCGAGGCGGGGTGTCTATGTTAAAATTGTCAATGGCTGTTGGCACTCGCAGGATTTTAGTAATCACAACTTATTCTTTAGCAAAAGTCGATCAATAGTGTAGCTTTCGTATCTCAAATCTGCCCTGGATAGATTATATGAATGGTGTGTGATGGCACATTTTCAGATTAAGGAGTATTTTATGGTTACGAAATCAGTGATTGGATTTCACAATTTTCTGCAAAGAACGAGAGTGTATCCTTAGTGAAAACAAAATGGTAAATTCATCGGGTATGACTGGGTTGAGACGACCAGCAACTATGAAATAGCACAACAATTGGCGGTTATAACTTTGCTCGGTTATACTTGTATCAAGGAAGGCCTAACACGTCTTCAAGAAATGTAAAAATGTTTTGGGCCTTGGGTGACTACAAATAAACCGGACCCATATAATTTAAACTCTTCTAAGTTCTAGCCTTCTGATTTTAAATTGAACATTGAGCCCTCGTCGACCCTCGGCCTTCCTCATGAAAAATCTCCTAGCCTCACATATTAGGCTCACAAAATTGTTTTTTATTTATATTTTTAAATGTCTAATGTTATCCTCACTATATTTTACACCAAATACACCATTACCAAGGCCAGTAGTAATGTACCACAGAGGATTAAGTTGCTATAGCTCATTGGTAAGTTACCGCAAAGCTCATTTGCACTGAGTCGCTGATATAGGTGGAAACCTTGAATCACTAGTTCAAATCAAACGGTAAAATAAAGATAGTATTAGCGGTCTCTTGTTATAGAGATACAGCACACAAGAAACGAGAAGAGGATGGTGATGTTAGCAATATAGGACGGTGCATGGTATTAGTACCGGGTATTGTTTTCTTTTTTCTTTTTAGTGATGAGCATTTGGTATCGGATACTTGTACTAAATATATCAGTGACTCAGTGCAAAGGAGCTTTGCGATACTTAAATATTTGTGCACGTTAGCAAAACAGTGATGGTGATGTTAGCAATATAGGACGGTGCATGTTATCGATGGAAAACCAAAGTGTTCCTTCTTTAATATAGAGAGGAATTCTTCAATTCCTGTATCTTGAGCTCACATGTTGGGCCACACACGTATTTATTTTACCTTAAAAAATTGAGGGCCCTTAGTTTATAGAGGCCCTAGGCCTTTGCCTAGGATGCTAAGCCTATAAGGCCGGCTCTAATCTTTCATTTGATTTTAAATCACCAATGAACATCGTCAACCTTATCTTTTGGCTGAATAAGTATGCACACATAAATTATAACTCATATATAGTATATACAAGTGTACATGAGAGCTTTGTGTGATCAGACCGTCTCGTTCTCTTCATACCCAAAATCAAGGGATGCACATAAGAGTTTCACACTTACAATACCAACATATGGTTTTGTAACCACTTAACCCATTTGAAATTAGCCTTGTTATTAACATGCCACAATGCATTCACGCAAAATAACTTTCCTTTTGGGTAAAGCGCCGACCGTGTTCTTGGAATAATCACTTGGTTAATAAGAACATACGATAGAAGTGAAATGAACACATCGACTTTAATAAGTTCAAATTCTTAACAATGCATAAACACACTAATAAAAATGATAAATGATAACATAGTTTATTTCAAAAATCTAACCATTTAGTGTAGTAAACACAAGTACTGGGAGATATAAGCCCATTAGGAGTGCACTCTCTGATCATGGGGCAAACGCCACAAGGAACCGAAGCCATTGCACCTGTTTTCAGACCCTGGTTAAGCTTTCCTTCAGCACACCTATAACACACATTTCCAACAGGAATAGAATGATACTCTCCAACGCCACTGCTCTTGACCTCAATAATCAAATTGTCAAGAACCATACTATGTAATATCTCACTTATTTGCTGGTTCGTACACTCGATATGCATCAGGTTATTATCCTTGATGAAGACATTAACTCCCTCAGCTGTTGCCACTTTCAGGCGCCTTTTAACAATGTATAAACATACTTCTTTAAGTTCATTTATGAAATCTGTATCTTTAAATTCATTGATGAATTCTGTTGCAATGTAGTGCTTTTGTCTGGACTGGGCATGTGGGCTTTCAATGATCAGTGACAAAGCTATGAGGTTCTTGATGCACTTGTTAACAATGTTGCTTGGCAGCTTTGTTTCTTTCTGTATGGTACGTGTCGTGATCGCGTCTTCGCCTTTGCTTTTAATGATATTGAGTACCACCTGATCAGATTCAGTTTGACCACTGGATGGTTTAGATTCTGGTCTTTTTCTTTTAATGGATTGGCTCATTCATCTTTATAAATATATTCTGCAATCCTATCTAGATGTTAATGAACAAACCAGTAAATTTATTAAAACATTGGATCAATCAATTTTTGTCTCAACTTGCAATGATGTTAGTTTGAAATTTTCTAAACCGAAAGACCAATTTTTCCGGTTTTTTTTTTTCAAAAACAGACCTCGATACCAAACCTATGTTCAGTTAGAACCATGAACACTAACACAAAATAATAATAATAATAAGGTTTTAAAAAATACAAGACATAAGACGAAGTTTACTTGTATGGCGACACAAAGAGAGTTGTTGGAGCTGATAGAAGCAATGCCGGCGAAAGAAGGGAGACGTGATGAGGGTTTAGCTTAATTCCCAACTTTATATAACGTGTGCACCAAGTTTTTAAATTTAGTAATTAACAAATATACCAAAAATTAATGCCTACAAAACCGGCTCGTCCTCAGAGTGTATATTGATGGAATATTTGATTTCACCTTTTAATTTATAAAAAAAAACAATATTTACTTAAATAAATAGGATTTTCTGTTAGTTTTGAAATATTAGATTTTGGTTAGTAAGACTACGGTGGTCATGGGGTAAGGGGCATGAAGCGATAAGTGGCAGTCACGTTAATTCTCATTCAACCCCTAAAAAGACACAGGGTGATAGTGGCGTGAAGGGTTTTGTTTTTTTAATCAACCAGCCAATCAAAAATCATGTATAGCCCAAAAATCAACCACAGTCATTCACTTCACCCTTACATTTTGCCCCACGCCCGTGGAAATCTCCACCAACCTGCCCCACATCCCATTCCAGGCCACATACGAGGTGGTGTTGGTGGCACAAAGGGGCTCACATCGCCTTGCACGCCCCTCACACATTGTAGCCAAAGAAAATGTAAATAGAGTTCTTATAACCTCATTCAGTAATGTAAGGCGCATTATGAATTAACAATGCTTTGGTTATTAGACCAACCGTAATGGTCTGACATATTTAGCGCCCCCATCTAAGTGGCTGTATTCTATTGGTAGAGCGAAAAGCAGGGTAATTTAACGCCCGTTTTCACGCAAAAAATTTCACGCCCAAGAGCAAAAATGCCCCTCGGGGCGGTGTGTAGCTTGTGAACGGGGCGCGGATGGGGCGCCAAAGGGGCCATTTAGCGCCCATTTCGCGGACGATTACACACGGCCTTAGGAGAGAAGTGGACGTAAAGGAAAAAAAAAGGTGTTTTATTAGGGTGTTAAACGGGTCGTGTTTGCAAGTCTAATCTAATCCGAACCCAAATACGAACTGTTTGAACCGAACTTATATTTATTTTATTTTTGCTTTTTCGTCTTTCTAATGTATCATTTTAAAATTTAAATCTTACTAGAAAAAATTTAAAATTAAAATCTTACAAGAAAAATTAAACCCAACCTAAGAATCAACCATAACCATCCACCTCATCCTCACCTTTTAAGTTATTATAACTATGACATAAAACTACAAACAAAAAACTAGAATATAATATAAATAGGTTACACGGGTAAACCGCTATCGGTTTAAATCGAACTCAACCCGTTTGGCTAAACGGGACTCGAACTTATATTTAGAACAAACATAAGGAGGGTAGAAAGGGAGTGAGTGTAGAGATAGAAAGGGTAGTGTTGAAGCAAATAAGGAGGGTTTGAAGAGGAGATATGTAGTCGATGAGTTTTGAGGAAGAAACAAATGTGTAGGCTGACGGATCGAATAAAAAGGTAGGTAGGCAATGGTATATTTCATTTCATGTGTAAATTAAGTTTATTTGATGATGATTAATAAGATGCAAACTTGGTCAGTTTATTATGCAATTAACCCGTTCTCCGTCGCAACCACCTACTTACAATTAGGGTTTAATTGTTTTTTTTGTAATTGTGTTTGGTAATATGATAACAACTTGTTGACTTGCTTTTAAAAACCTCCCCTCAGGTGCGCCTAGGTGCCCGTCGTACATGAAGCGCAACCGAGGCGCGCTTTATAGGCAAAAAGTTGGCCTGACGCCCGCGCCTCATGTACTCAGCTCTTATTTGTGCAGCAGAATTTTGTACAACAGGCTTTTAAGGTAGTGCATGTACGTTTTTATATGTTAAAACATGTATAAACCTTATTTATAGCTATCTTTTAGTTAGGTGATTGTAAAAGCTTTCAAGTATTTATAAAATTATATAATCAATTTGCGCTTCACGTACGAAAAGTGCACTGCTTTTGCTTCTCGGTTGAGCAACACACTTGATAGAAAGAGTCAACCTTTCTGCAAATATATTTGCCGCAACATTCTGGAGAACTATGTTTCTAATTGTTGTAAAATATGGTTCTAAGAAGAAAGTAAACTTTTCAAAATTATTGTTTGAATTACGTACGTAACCACTTTCTCTTGAATGTTTAGTCTGTCCTATGTCCTAACTGTTACATGCAATCAAATTGCAGCTTCTGGATCCAAAAGAGACGACATGAACTTGGTGGTTTAGCAAACAGAGCTACGAAAAGAGGAACATATATGTGAATTCTTATTTCTATATAGGTATAGCTATAGGAGAGAATGGATTCCAGACATGGTAAAATTAGAATGAATGTAGGAGGTGATAGGCTAAGCAACTTGCCAGATGATCTTATCCATAAAATCCTCTCTTTTCTTGACATTAGAGAGGCGGTCCGAACAAGTGCTTTGTCATCTAGATGGAGACATACCTGGACGTCAATGCGCTATCTCAATTTCTCACCATATGGGTATTTTCGTACCTTGCTCCAGTTCACAAAGTTTGTTAAACATGTTCTGGCTAACCGAAATAATCAAATAGAAGTGTCTTCTGTCAAGCTCGATTTTCATGGAAAGGTTAGCCAGGTATTTGTCAAAAGAATTTTGGAGTATGCATTCACCCATAATGTCCAAGAAATGGATATTTCTTGGTTACCTGGAAAGAAGACCGAGTTCCCTCTTTCTCTCTTTTGTTCTCAGTCTCTCAAGCATCTCACTTTGCGCGAGAGTATTTACCAATATTTCAACATGACCCCACCTACTTGGAAGATACAAGCTTTAACAACACTGAATATCCATTGTGCCACATTAATCGATGACAGTACTGACAAGCGTGTTGGTTTTTTCTCCAACTGTGCAAACTTAAAGAATCTCACCTTAAAGTACTGTGAACTGGTGGGCCGGAATGGTTTCAATATATGTCACCCTGGACTATCTAGTCTAACACTTGAAGATCATTGTAATGGTGTCAATGTGGTGGTGGATACACCTCAACTCAAGAATCTAGTTATAAAAAAATGTTCAGAGATACATCTGATTTCCGCACCCAACCTTTCTTCCTTGCAGTATAAAGATCGTTATCGTCCTTTGGACCTTCCTGCTGACCTTCTACTTTTGGAGAAGGTGGATATATGCATTTCCTCTGCTTCATCTGCTCATAAAATCGTTTGTATGCTTCAACAACTTCGTAGTGTCCAATTTCTTAAGCTTAACTCGGAACTTATCAAGGTATGTTGGTATTGGTCCTTAATGTTATCATTCACATCTAACGAGGCTTTTCATCCCTTAATTTAAATACTCTCATGATTAGTGGCGGATCTTGAACGAAAACCTGGTAGGGCCGGATTCAATACATATAAAGATTTTCAGAAATTTTCGGTAAATTTACAATACGAAATGAAAATACTGAGTGGGTCGAGGCCCGGTCTGGCCCTAGTGAAGAACCGCCCATGCTCATGATTACGAAGAACAATAAAAAGTTATTGATACAATTAAGGTTAATTCTTTCTTTACATCTGATTATGAGATTGCGTTATTTTTGGTATGTTTTCAGCTTCTATCTTCATCCGTGGAACTAATCGCACACCAACCTTCCCCATTTGCCAACTTAAAGAGTTTAAAGATTTATCCAGCTAAAATTCCGGATGAGCTAACACAACCAAGAGTAAGTAGAAAGAAGCTAATGCAATCAAAAGAAACTATGTTTACTGAAGTTAGAAGCTATTTGCTTAATGGTTCTCCAGGTGCCACCTTTACAACGGTTTCACTTGAGGTACTTACTCCGTAAAGTATACCTTTGTCTTCCATGCATTCTAATTATTGCTCTGATTACCCAATGTTCTTATTCAAGTAGAAGTGTAGAACCTATGCGCTAAATTTGTAAAGTGAACTGTCAATTTATACTAGGAAGAGCATTTAATATATGTTTCATGCTTATTAGGCGATCCGTGTAAACCATGCAGGAGATTAGAGCTGCGAGGATTGCTATATCAGCACGAAGCCTCTGTCAAAACACCGCACGGACATAGCCGTTTAATGGGCGTCCGTGAACTCCACATGGCATCCGTCGATCTTCGTTGTGGTGTCAATATCCCAGTTCGCAACACATTTGTGTTTTGTTATGTTTTCAGGTTCTTAATGGACCAAGCTATACCCCTTGTGGCAAATTGGGATGGTGAAGTTTTATATATTGTGCTTCTGGACTTGGCTTTTCAATGATATGCTGCTTTTTTGCTGCTACTCAAATGATTTATGGTTTGTAATATCTCTAGTTATGATACTTACCTATTAGACTATGTTGAATAGCTTTAAATTGTTTTTGTACTCAAGAATTGCTCTTGTGAAGTCAGTGCTAGGGTATTGAATGTTACTCTAACGGTATGGAGGTAAACTTAATTAAATTAAATTAATATATTATTTTCAAACGATGTAGGATAAATTTTGATATTCGTATGGTAAAGTGTGTCTGTTAGTCAAAAAGAATAATTAATAAGATGAATTATAAGTGTTTACCATAATGTCTTTGCTCTTCTTCTTTTTACATTAAAACTCTTCTGAAGTGATCCACCCCTAAGATTAGAAACACTATGCGTTTATAAATTCACAAACTAACAAATGGTAAAGTGTAACAAGACATTTTATATAGTCAATGTTTGTTGGCATGTGAACCTTCATGTGTTGCTTCTTCAGTTCTTCCAGCATCTACATATCCACATGATCATATTATTGAACCAAACCATTATTAAACAAAAACGTTGACCCGCCTAACGATTAAAGATATACATTGTATAGCCCTAACTATTAAAAATATGTAAATTCCCTAGATCCAAGTTGGGTTGCAAAGCCTGAATATACATTTCTTAATGCAATTTTGAATTAACCAGTGGCTGGCTGGCAGCATATTGTTTTGTGTTTGAGAAAGACTTGACCAAGGTTTGGTTACATAATGCTAAATACATTACTAGCCTGTTGTTAGAGAGTGTATACAATTCTCTTTTTGTTCCACTATCAAAACATGTCATAAAAAAGTTTTAACATCTCAAAATACCACTAGAAGCTATAAAGTTAGCAACCACAAACTTTGCTGATAAGAATTGCATCTGGGGAGGATGATTCGGGTAAGTATATAAGGGAGAACTGGTTATTTCCGATATACATATTGTTGTTGCTTTAAAGCAAAAAAATTAGTAAAAGTAAATATGTGAAATTGCTTGTTAATGTAATATGATGATTTAGTTGAAGTGTTTTTTACTCGATATTTGGATGAAGAGTACATATATGATCTTACATTGATTTCAAGAGTCCAACATTGTAGATTTCGTACTACACTGATCCAACAGGCATACGCGAATGATGGTGCTAATCGATTGAGGAGAAAGGTGTTTATTTTAGTAACCACAAGTCATAAATCCTTTTAGATGTGACTTCATCTTCTACTTTCTGTATATGCTTTGAATATGTTCATTTTGTATGACATGAGAAAGGTAGGGCTTTTGTTACAGGATAGTGCACGATACGTTGCTCCATCTAACTTGGATGTTGCCTTGCTCGCTTTGTATTAAAATTTGATGTAAATGGCAACCCTTCCAGTTTCTTTAGATGGTTTAGTTTCAAGATTAACCTCAATAAGATACAGCGCACACTACCGAAACAATTTGATACTAATCTTTCATCTTTTCCATATCAAAAACAAAGTTTGGTGAACAAAAAAAACCCGTCTAGTTCCAAAATAACATTCAAAGCAGTTCATGATATAATTAAATCAAATCCAGCAAACTAAGACTGTTTTACCTATTTCTTTTCTTCCTTCTCGGCCTCTGCAGCCCTCTTCAGCCTTGCACCCATATGACGTTTGTTTGTCCTCTCAAGACGTAATTTAGCATAAGCATTGAATGATTTCATCTCTTCGGTAACCTTCACAAGTTCAACAGCTGGTTTCTCCCTGAGAATGGGCAATACCGGGCCTTGGACCTGAGTTGCGGTTGCAAGCTCTTCTGGTGTAGAGTCACCCGCCTATTTCAAGAAAAAGATTAACCACACAATTATCAAAAGTGACGCAATGACTACAGGCGTGAGTAACCGGTCAAACAAGTGTAATTCACAATCTTGACCAAACATTTAGAATTTTTACCTTGGTCTTTCTAGCGCGTCTTGGGAAGACAACCAACTTAGCCTTAAAGGTCTTTAGCCTCTGAACATTGGCTTGTAAACCTTCCAAAGAGCGATTCCTGCGCCTATGGTCCACAGCGATACCAACGGTAGGAGCAAGTTTCTTTGGAATACCTGCAGCCTATTTTTACAAAAACAATCAATTCATAAAAATGATTAAGCCTTTCATGATACATAGGCCTGATAAACAACATTTACATCTTTAATCAAGTCACATAGTAGTACTCAACTAGTCGACTTCACATTTCATCATATTTAGATATGTTGGTTATAAATCAACATCCTACAAACAAACTTCTATACAACCGATGCGTCTTACCTTCAACTCTTCAAGAGAAAATCCCCTGCCCTCCCTAAGCTTCATGTTGTATTTCAAGGTTTGCCCATGAACCTGAGGACGAAGCTTCCCCGCAGGCCTCGGGAAAACTTTAACAGCCTTTGCTTGCCTAGCTGTAAATTAAAAAGACATCAAACTACTTATAATTCAAATAAAACATCAACAGTATAACATAAAGACTAACCCAAACCATAGTTATCAAAGGCGCTAGGCGGATAGGCCTCGCCTGGGGCCTAGGCGCGAGGCGCAAAAAAAAAAGCGAGGGCCTAAGATTAAAAAAAGCGAACAAGAAAATAAAGTAAAAATTTATTAAAATACTATTATTTTGCATCTAGTTAGTATCAAAAGTTTTAAAATATTGATCTATTAGTGTATAGAAGTAGTTTTCCTAAGATAAAAGTAGAAATCTGGCTGAAATCTAGCCATCATTTAACGGATTTGGATGGAAACTATACGGAATTTGGGAATCTAGCTGAAATCTGCGCCTAAGCCATCACCCGGAGAAATAAAGCGCAATTTCCTCGACTCAAAGCGCAAATGCATCGCTTCGCCTAAAAAAATGGGCCTAGGCGCAAGAGGCGATGACTTTTAACAACTATGACCCAAACAAAACAAAACCACCAAACTAACTAAAATAAAACACGACAGCATACCGTTGCGTCTGCGAGTTTTGCGGGCAGGTTGGTTAAACCATGTCTTGACATAGTTTTGCCAATGCTTCTTGAAGTGGCCATTAGGGATAACATTGTTATGCTTAACCATGACTACTTACCTGCAATAACCATCATATACAGCTTCACAGCTAATCTCACATGGGAATTTACAACAAAACAAATATTTGCATATACCAACTTTAACAATCTAGAACATACTAGCAATCCCTATTCCTATTAACTCTAACTAACATATCAAAACATATAAACAATCTTTATTTTTAATTCTTTACAACTGACTATCTTACTAATAGGAACATAAAGATAACAACAAATGGGCAATGTATAGACAAATCATATCATCTATGAATCAAAATATGTAATAAAAATTAATACTTTAGTGGCATAAACATCACCTACAATCACATTCTGTACATTAATGAAAATAAAATTTTGAAGGTAAGGATACCTGGGTATGAGGTGGAGAGCTTCGCCGGCAGAGTTGAAGAAGTGGAGGAATCGTGAGTAAGCTAGGGTTTGGAGTGTTTATTGTAGTGGACGATGATTCAGACCTAGATCTAACGGTTCAGATTTGTCGATTATTGGGTTGGGCTGGGACAAACTTAGACCTAAATTGTGAGCCCATGTAATATTAGTCTTGGTTCACAATAAGTCAGTGTTTTTGTTATGTGGTTAAGGGGCTGTTTCGTAGCCTCTTAATGAGACTCTTAACCATTCAGTGCTGAATGATTTAACATTCAGCGCGTTTGTTTCAGCCTCTTAATGGAATGGTTAAGTCTGAATCATTAAGACTTGGGATGTTGCTGAACCATTAAGCACTGAATCATTAAGCACTGAACTAGGCTGAACCTTAATGAAACCCTCATACCAATGTGGGACAAGAAAACTAACCATTAAGAGGTCTAACTTAATGATTCAGCACTTAACCATACAAACCTCTTAACCATTCAGACCTCTTAATGATTCAGCACTTAATCAACCAAACAGCCCCGAGTGTTTGTTTATAGCCATATAGGTTTAGTATTTGGAAGTATGGTTATGGGTGTGTGAGTTAGTCGTTTAAAAAAGTAACTAAATAAACTGGTTGAGTTGTAAAAATTCGGATGTGAATCGTGTGCCATGTTTGAGGTTTAACGCTTTGTTTCATGGTTTCATAAGAGAAAGGAATTAGAAGGAATGAATGAAAATGTGTGTTCCAGAGTTTTTGTATAGAGAGAAGAGGAAGAGAAGAGGAGGGAAAATAGTGGGGTTTTTAGGCATAAATCTTGTCTTTCTAATTTGGAAGGAACACAAGAGAAAGGAAGGGGAGGAAGATAAGGAGGGATTCCTTTCTCTTCCCCCTTAAATGAAACTCTAGAACAGAGCGTAAGTATAAAAAGTTACTCGTTTAGAGTATGCGTTTTGATTTTGTAACAACCTTGGACTATAACACTAACTTTTTCTAAACTTTTGTTAAACTTGTGTAAAATGATCAAAATACATTTTCACTCAAAATGAATTCACCCACTACGTTTTATTGTTGGCGATGATGAATAATTTATTATAGTCATTCTCGGAAATTTCGAATGAGATCGTGATTTAATGGTTTTTTTGTGTGTTGGTGGTTTCGTTAATTCTCTCAAGGTCGCAAGGGATGGAGATAACTAGATAAATTAGTAACACAAACCCTAAGGTTGTGGAAAATGATCCAACCTACGGCCGCATATCACACAAAATCAGTTGACGGGTTTCACAAACCCTGAAACTATGGTCAAAGACAAGCATTGATAATGCATACAACTATCGTCAAGAATTTCCACCATCGTACATTTATTAACCACCACGTCCGATGAAAATTGATTGATTTTAGAGAAAAACAAATTGTTAAGCGACTTTATAGAAAACTTAGTTATTGTTGTGTAATGTTGCCCCTTTTTAGAATTATCGTCAAGAATCTCCACCCTTCCTAAGTTACATGTTGTACTTCAAAGCTTGCCCATGAGCCTATGAACGGAGTCTTCCAGCAAGCCGTGGGTATACTTTAACCGCCTTAGCTTGCTTAGATGTAAATATATAGAGAAATAACTATTGCAAGTTGACATGAAATAACAAAAGTGAAACATGTGATCAGAAATTCAAAAAAAAAACAGTCAGTGGCGTGTGGTTACGATGGTGGCTCCAGGCGGGTGCCACCGTGTCAAACATGGGAATATATGTAACTAAGACAAGATGTATGACTTCAATGATTAAACTTAAACTAAAATAAAAGGAGATCGAATGAATCAAAGAAACTGTAGATAGATAACTATCAAGCAAAACATTCTGCAACAGTTATTCAGTTTAACCCACAAGAAATTGCAAATTCATACTTCTGCAAAAATCCAATACTAAGATCTTACACATAACCAACAAAGCAGCCTTCGGATTTCACCTTCATTTATGTGGTTGCAAAAACACCATCAACATAACAAACATTCTAAACCCGACGCTGTTTCTTGCGTCGGCATCCGTTATGTGGCTTTCGTGTTGTGTCCTCAATGTACACAATAGGATTTTTGTCAGATCTCGAGTTTGTGTATCCATCTCTAAAACTCAAAATTGCCAACTTCTTTTTCTTAAAGAAAGTGAACCCATTAACCTTCACTACAACAGATTTTAATCCCATCTTTTTAGCTTCCCGTCCTATATGTTCAGCAGTTGCCTCAGCAGAATACTTAGAAACCTTTGGTCCTCCTTTCATTTCAGCCAAAGCACCAGCAGATGCTCCCAGTTTCTTGTTCCCTTTGGAATCGGTCACTGTCACAAATGTGTTGTTGCGCATTATTTTAACATGAACTATATCTGCATTTTGCTCTACCCCAGATCGATAGTTTTCATTGTCTCTCATAAATCCCCTGTTCCTACCAAGTTCAGATTGGCCAAAACCTCGCAGAAATGGTCTACCATCCCGACCCATTTCATTTGGGGCTCTGGTCATATCCAGTTCTGCAAATCTCCTGCTCAAAGTCTCGAATCCAGTATTCCGCCCTGGCTCAATGGGTGATTGTCCTATGTTTATACGTTCAAAAAATCCAGGTAATCTTTGATTTGGACGTTCAGCATATTCAGGTAATCTTTGATTTGAACGTTCAAAAAGTTCAGCATTCTTTTGTGTATGTGTATCAACAGGCCCATTATCCACATCTCTCTCAAACTCCTTCGGACCCACAGAATGTATAGATTTTGCAAATCTTAATGAACCATGAAGAGAATTTTCTTGTGCAAAACCTAACCTCATGCCCAAGTTTCCTAAAAATCTGGGCATAGCATTATGAAGAACAGGAGTCGGACCTTGGTAGTTCTCTGAAATTCCTAGAAAGACAGACTCATTTCGTTAATAAAAACAAGACGAAGAAAAAGACATAGTTTCAGCACATATGTACGAGAACATTTTTTTATAACTACAAAACAGAATAAAAATTAACAATAAAGGAAACAATCCAAATGGGCCGTTAGTTTCAAAACTGTACCTATCGTTTTATTTCCAGAACACTTTCAAAAATATAGTTTCTAGAATCATAAAAGTACTTTAACTATTTATCAAAGTTTAAAAGGACGGAAACGAGCCTCAAGGCGTTTTCCCTTCGCCTCATGAGGCGTAAGCCTCGAGGCGAACCAAGGCGTAGGCTCGAGGCGAAGTCAAAAAATAAATATAAAAATTATGTGTCTATAAAAAATAAAATACATGACCTAGAAAAGTCTAAAACATCAAAAACACACATCAAAAATAAAATAATTGACCCAAAAAGTCTAAACACCAAAAAACACATAAAAAACACCCTAAACCACTCGAGGCGCACCTGAGGCGAACATTTTCTTAGCGCCTCAGCCCTTAGAGGCGTATGTGCAATCTGAACTCCATGAGGCGCGCCTCAGACTCGTTTTCATAGAGTTTCGCCTCAAGGCGCACCTCGAGGCGTACGCCTCGCCCGTTTTTTTAAACCATGCTATTTATAACACTAAAAAGGGACAAAAAGGATGCTGGCAGCAACACAGCCTGAACTAAAATGACCAGTTACAAGACCCGCCAATCGTTTGAGATCATAGTGTATGGATGATTATAACTCAAGAATACATACAGTTTCTTCACTTGTCATAAATTTAGATCCTAAAATTATACCTTTAAAACTGAAAATACTTCTCTTACAATTTTCATTTCAATTCTCAAGTATATTCATTTACAGTACTTACTGCAGGTGTGGGTTATATCATAAAAGATAAGTATTATTGCCACACACATAGGGGTGTTCAGAATTCGATTCGAATTCGAAAAATTCGAAATTCGACTTAGTTCGATTCGATTACCAAGAATTCGATTCGATTATTAAGAATTCGAATTCGATTCAATTCGAATTCGAGTCCAGTAAACCGAATACGAATCGAATACGAATTTATGATTTTAAATTCGTTTCGATTCGAAATTCGAATAAAAACTGTACATGTATATTTTTTTAATATATATATACGCACATACACATTATTATATACACAAATATCCAAATAGAAAAAAAGAACTTCTAAATTTTGGTCAAAATCTAAGAATCCATAGTTTCTACAACTTTTAGCGTAACCATATTTTACATATTTACCTTATACATCATAAAACTCTAACAAACTATACACTCTACTATTTTTACTAACCCGTTTTTGACATATTGTTGTTTATCAATTCTGTAAATTTGTATTTCATATGTTAAAAAGAATGAGTTTATATTAGTTTTAAAACTAAAAGTAAAATAATTTATTATTTATGGTAAATTTGAACTAAATCGAATTTATTCGAATTCGATTCGAATTCGAGTTTCTTATTCGAATCGAATAAATTGAATTTTAAGCGAATACGAATCGAATACGAATTCAGTTAAAAATATTAAACATTCGAGAAATTCGATTCGAATAATTCAAAAATTCGTTATTCGATTCGTTGAACACCCCTACACACACATATAATGTATGAGGCCTCATATATGGAAACTATTGGGTATTTTTTTAAAAATGCTTAAAAGAATTGTTCGACTAGTTGTGAACCCATGAGTCATGACCAGAAGTTTCTGCATTTGTGATAGTGACCAACATGAATACTTTTTGAAAAAAAAAAGATGTAATTTTAATATGATATCCAATGAACTTAATCACTTCCTTGTCTTTATTATGCCTTAATTTTCTGTCTTATTATAACCAAATCTTGTGATGAGGTTGGCGAAAATCTCATGAACTAACACTGTGTGCAATGCATTGCACATTTTTTTTTTTTGCATTAGATGGATGTTCATTTCATTATAACTATAATTAAAATCATCCTAAAGCTTATAAGCAGAAATTTTGTTTATTTTTAATAAATCGATCCATTAATGCTATGTTAACATGGCCTACTCAAACAATATACGTCTCTCCCTTTTTTCCACTGGAGAATACATTAAAGATGATGACCATAAGATGAACTTGTTTGAATCTACTAACTGTTTCCAGCAAGGTAACTCTTTGGTTTATTGTACTTAACAATTCACAAAAAATTCTACAGCGGAACATTTTAGACTACTACAGTTCAAGAGCTAGTAATTAGTTACATGATTAACCACACTGCAATACAAATCCTACGATTAACCATCGAAAAACATCGTGACAGTTTATACTTGTAAAATATAAACAGACACAAGAAACAAGTAACACTAAATCATATATCCCAAATTGACGCATCCTAATATAAAAATTGAGTTTTTCACTAAACAATTTACGAAAATCAGTAGAGAAAACATAAATATAACTTGCCTGAAAACAAATCACGTTTTTGTCCAACGGACGGATTACATTTCAAGAGGCATAACCTCTGAGACTGACCAGAGATCCTACTCCCG
The DNA here is from genome assembly GCA_030844895.1 of Ambrosia x helenae. Lineage (NCBI taxonomy): Eukaryota > Viridiplantae > Streptophyta > Magnoliopsida > Asterales > Asteraceae > Ambrosia > Ambrosia x helenae. Next base: position 36,886 of record JAUTDX010000616.1, read on the forward strand.
CCCGGGAAACGAGAAACGACTCGTTGAAAGACCATCGGATTGAATTGGCACTGGATTAGAGAAAACGAGAAATAATCAGCGCATCAGACCGTCGTGCATAAGTAAAATTCAACCACGTAAAGAACAAACAAATACATCCTTATTCACATTTCACAAGCTGAAAGTTTTCTGTATATCAAAGATGACAGCATCTCCAGCCACATTAAAATAATTCAAAGTTCAAACAACATATAGAAAAGCATAACGCTGATAGATTCATCATATCATCAATAACAACAACAACAACAACAAGAGTTACAAAGCATGAATCGCAGTGAGTATATTTTATCAAAGAGGCTAAACCCTAAATCAAGCAAATGACATATTTACGGTAGCAATTAAGCAATCACAAGAAGAAATCAAAGTTTAGTTAAAGATAATAATACCTACGATGTAGCAGATCGGTGAATCCACGAAATACGAACTGAAGAAAAAAAAGGGGGCACAAATGTATATGAGTGAAAAAAATAAGGATAGGGTTTATTTGAGGAGGGCATTTTGGTAATTAAATATTTTTTACATCAATGTGTCACTACTAAGAGACAACTTTCATATATTATAATCTTGATGATGGTAGCACAGTTGTTAAAGGCGTAGAACGCACTTAAGGCGTTAAGAGTAAGCCTTGAGCCTCAGTGCAAAGCGCTTAAAAAACAAGAGTTTTTTTTTAAGCAGGAGAAGGTTGGTCTCTAAAGTAGCCATGAAGAAAGTTGGTAAATAAGTTATTAAGTACCTGGGAGACTACCAATTCGGGGTGGGAATCCCCAATGGGGCAGAGGCCGTGTTGCACAGCGCTAACAGGTTCCTCAGTTCCTTTCATGCAGACAGCTCTTTGGCCATGCTCACGGTTGATTTTTCTAACGCCTTCAACGTAGTTGACCGATTTTTTTTGTTATGGGAAGTCCATCGCCATTGCCCCTCCATTTTTCCGTGGGTCAAATTTTTGTATGCCCAGCCAGCTAGGTTATATGTTGGGGATGAACGCATTGGAGCCTTCACGGGGGTTCAACAAGGGGACCCTTTAGGACCTTTGCTCTTTTCCCTTGCCTTACACCCCCTGGTGCGTCAGGTGCAGGAAAACTGCAACCTCCCCTTCCACGCTTGGTACTTAGATGATGGGACGATCATCGGGGACGCTGTACAGGTTGCTAAGGCCCTGAAAATCATTAATTCAGAAGGACCATCATTGGGGCTTAATCTTAATATCAGGAAAACAGAGATTTTTTGGCCAACCTGCGATGGGGTGAAGACTAGGCCTGGGCTATTTCCCAGTGATATTGGACGGCCTGAGAGAGGTGTCAAACTTCTAGGAGGGGCAGTCAGCCGCAATGCTAGCTTCATCTGTGATTTGTCTACTAAAAGGGCGTCACGGGCTGTGGATCTTATGGGGCTCCTCCCTCGTCTACGGGATCCTCAAAGCGAGCTCCTCCTGCTTAGATCCTGTATGGGGGTCGCAAAGTTGCTTTTCGGCTTACGAACATGCCAGCCCCCCTTTGTAGGTAGTGCTGTCTCATGTTTTGATAAAGGCCTCCGGGACGCAATTGAAGATATTGTAGTTTGTGGGGGGCCATATTTTGGGGACCTCCAATGGCGGGTCGCAACCTTACCGATGCGGCATGGTGGGTTGGGCCTTCTCTCGGCCCGAGATGTAGCCACTTATGCCTTTGTGGCGTCCAGATCTCAATCCTGGGAGTTGCAAGACCATATTTTACGTAACAGCGGGGTTGATAACACGGATCCGGATTATGTTTGCGCTTTGGAACGCCTGCATGAATATCTCCCTGACTTTGATCTTGGCGGTTTCTCCAATAAAGACACCGCCCCCAAAAAGCCACAGAAAACCTTGGCGAATGCTCTTTATTGTCGAATTGCACAAAGTCTGGGGGAAGATTTTTGCTTGACCCCACGCCAGAAAGCCGTCATGGAATGCTTACAGAGGCCCCACGCCCAAGATTTCCTAACAGTTATCCCTATCGAAGGACTCGGGCAACGAATGTCAGCGGTGGAATATAGAGCAATCCTTAAATACCGTTTGATGATTCCCATTTTTCCGGATGACGAAACATGTCCGGTTTGCCGTAAAACATGTTTGGATAAATATGGGGAGCATGCCCTCCATTGTAGAGAGTTACCGGGGTTTAAGTACAGGCACGATTTCGTTCGTGATGTTTTAATGGATATTCTTAGACGAGCAGGGATCTCGGCAAAGAAAGAGGCCCCGGTTAACTTTCTTACAGACCCAGCTGAAGGGAGGTCCACTTTACGTCCGGCTGACCTGCTAGTGTTTGGTTGGGAAGGTGGGAAACACGCATGTGTGGACCTTACGGGTGTGTCACCTTTAGCGGGATTTAGGGAGAGTGGGTTCGTGACGGGGCAAGCGGTACTTAGAGCAGAGTCGAACAAGGTGGCAAAGCATGCTAAAGCGTGCGAGGATAACCAACATGCTTTTGTCCCTCTGGCTTTTGACACTTTTGGCTCGTTGGCACCGGAAGCGATCAGGTTTCTGACGAGAGTCCAGCGGGTGGTCCACAGCAAGTTCTCGACTCCCCAAGGGCAAGGATTTGTATTCTCTAGATTAGGGTTCTCTATCCAGAAGGGGATGGCGGCGCAGCTTGTTGCCCGCCTACCTGCTATTCTTATGTAATTTGCCCATTTTCTTGAAATGAACGTTTTATTATAAAAAAAACATGGTATAAAAATACATTTTAAGAGTTCTAAACATGTTTTAGGATTCTTTAGGGTTAGTTTAGGTTGATTATAGACTTGTTTCAGACGTGTTCAGACAATTGTTGGGCGAAATTCCGTCGGAGCTTAGCCTGGAAAATGCGCCTAAGGGCCTGAAAGTAGGACTTTTGAAGCGAAGCGAGAAGACTCGTTGGCCTGGAAAGTGAGCCTAGATGCGCGCCTGAGTGGGCTTTAACAACAAGCTTATTGGTTAATGAATTTCGTTTAGACATTGGTTTTGCACCATGAGAGTTAAGATTTGAGACTTGTTGTAAGCCGTTAGTGAACTTTAGGAAGAGAGTCATGAAAGTGTCAATTTAAATCATACAACTGTGTCCTTCACGGGTAGCTCAGTTGGTGAATGGACCAGGGATCTCTCTTGGAGGTCTCAGTTCGATTCCCACGAAGGACATAATGAGAAATGATGGATGACTCATGGCCTATGGTCATGAGTTCGAGTCCTGATCTCGCCAGGTTTTACCGGTTCACTACTGTCGTGCCTTCGGGCGGGTATGTGGGTCGGGTTTTCCCTGGAAGCGGGCTGTCGGGCGGGCTAGGGGCTTCGTGCGTCCGGGGTGGGCCGGGCTGTGCCCCTGTCTTTGCCACTGGGGGGCCGCGTACGAAGTACCCGGCGTTGTTTAGTTGGCCGTTCAAAAAAAAAAAAAAAAATCATACAACTGTAACTATAGGTTTAAATGGGATTAGGCTAATAGTAATTCTGGTGCTTTGGTTAGAACAAATTGAGAATCTTGGAGCTAAAACTTCTTTTGGTTTTAAATTGAGCTAGAAATCGAATATTCAAATTAGTAGGTTTTTTAACGGTTTAGATTCGGTTTTTAGTTTTTTTAGTTTGGAACTAAATATAGAACACCCTTAATACAATACAAGCGAAGACGCAAACAGGAATTTTGGCCAAGTCAAGAGATGAAGTCTAGGTAAGCAACAACCTAAAACATTACTTGATAAGAAGCTTCAGGCCAAATCCAAATATCCCCCAGACGCTAGATCGATGTATTCATGACTCGAGTGATTATTCTCTTGGATAGAAAGAGACAATAGGCAAGTGTTTTGCATTGTATGAATTTTATCAAGTGCAGCTAAACAATGACGGAACCATGACCATTTATAGAATGAAGCTTTCTAAAACCTAAATGATTATAAACAGGTCTTTAAGAGGCAAACTCATTGCTCAATCCTTGTACAACCTAAAAGCCTAAACATAAGTAACCATAAAGAACATGATATCATAATTCACCTCCAACACAAAAAGAACATTACTCGAGATTACTGAACAAATTTTGAAAGCTGATCAAGGGCGACTACAAGATTGCCGAGATAGACGATAAGCTTATCACCATTAAGCCTAGTTAACTCATCACTAGACTCACCATTAAGCGAATCCTCTTTCACAATAGCTTCAATTAGTTCTGCGTTTTCTCTAAGTTTCTCGGCCATTATCTGTTCATCCTGTTCTTCACTGATTTCAGGCCTTGTGATTTCATTTAACATGTCGTTTTTTGGTTCTGAACTGCACTCCCCCACTTTAACTTCTTCAATTTTAACGTGTGTTTTTCGCTTCCGAGTGTCTTCTATGCTGCGTTTCTGAAGTATTATCTTTGATCTTCGCTTCTTTGAATCTGATGTTACTTTTGAGAAAAGAAAGAGTAACAGGTTACAAAGAGAAGTAGAATAATTCAGTAACAACCAAAATAATTCATCAATTGGGTTCTCTAGATCAAGACTCTTGAATCATAATGTATGCAATCTTCAGAAAACAATATATTATAACAAAAGGTAGTAGTTTAGAAGATTTATAAGAACATTCTAAAAGCGACGAGTCTAATCATAAACCCAAAACCCTGGTAAACCATCCAGGAAGACTCACTAGCCTCACCAATACGCTGCGAACAAGTGGGACCAAGTAAAGCGTAAGCTGTGCAGAACAACACATGGCTAACTAGGCGATCCCAACTCTAAAGTCAAATAAAAAGACCTGTTTAGGATCACGAGTTCTCTCGTTAAAACCAAGCAATGGCTAGATTTTCCTCATTAGAACCTACTTCTATCTAATTCACCTCTTCCATCATCTTTAATGAACAAAAGAAATTATTCCGTACATTCAAACTTTCGATTTACAAATTAGATAGCAAATTATACTAAAAATTGATGTTTCCTTAAGAACAGAAAAACAGATGGAAATCGAAAACCATAGCACCATACACATTCAAAACCAATCACAAACTCATGATCGTAAAAACGTAAATACACGCGTAAATGCGTAATCATACACATACACACACCGTTACCTAACCTAGGATTGTATAATTGTATCAGGACCCTGAGGTATTACCTGGTTGTATTAGCGTTGTCAATTGCAAAAAGGGTGATAAAGAGGTGAGTTACTTAAACTATTTTCAAAACCTGATACTTGCTCGTAAAATTGTTTTGAAGGTGATTGATCATGTATATGCATCGAACCATAGGTGTGGCATCCAGGGTGGACATACACTTACAGCCTCATGGGATGTATCTAGGCTGTATGTGTGAATATATAATGCTTAGTCCGGATTATGATTATGGTGACATGCAGAGAGCTCATACTTGATCAATAAAATGTTATGTGGTTGTTTTACTGATGAGTCAGTTTATGTGACTCACCAGCTATGTGCTGACGTATTTTATTTCTCGAGCATGTATCTCAGGTTGAGGATTTAAGTGCTGGGAGATAATAGCTGAGATTGGGAAGACTGTAGATGTTTGCAATGTTACCGTTAAGCTTTGTGTGACTTTGGTGTACTTTTGTTAGTTTGGCTTGTAATAAATACTTAAGTTATGTGATGAGATTACGTTTCCGCTTTAAGTTTGCGCCAACTGGTCAATGTAAGTGCCCCGACCTAGGCGGGGTGTGACAAGTTGGTATCATGTCCCAATTACTACTTAACCTTGATCATAAACCTAAAGGTGTAACGCTCAGCTAGAACAGAATCATACAGGAATTAAAATACTAAAAACCTTCAATATAATCCCTAAAACTTAACCAAAATATTACCATATTATTCAATTTAGGTTAAAAAAAAACAAAGCATGAAACAAACTGACATACCAGACTGTAAAACAGAAGCAAGAACCGGTTCCGGATCCAGGTCCAAAGCCGGTTCGGATTCAGAACCCGGGTCGGTATCACACCCACCTTCGAAATCCTTAACATAGCGTTCAATAACATTAAAGAGTTCAGAATTAAAGCTGGCTTTTTTTGAGCCAGACTGTTTGATTTTTTTATAATCGGAGAGTAAAGAGTCCCATTTTCTTCTGCACTGATTGAGGTTGCGATTGACGCCCAAGGCGTTGCAGTTTTCGACGATTATTTTCCATTTCTGGAAGGAGGCGAGAGAGTCGCCGCAATCGGACTCGACGGCGGAGACCTCGTTGACTAGGGTTAGGGATTGTTCGACGGTCCAGTCGGGGGCGGCTTTGGAACGGGTGCGTAGTGTGCCTACGCCGCCGTCGTCGTCCATGGTTTGGTTGTTTATGGTTACTGTGATGGAGTGGGTTCTGCCATTAACATGGTTTGGGTATTGAAATGGTTTAGATAAATTAGATATAGATGAAAAGTGTGGCTATTTGTACATGGGGATGTAGCTCAAATGGTAGAGCGCTCGCTTTGCATGCGAGAGGCACGGGGTTCGATCCCCCGCATCTCCAATTTTTATGTCAAAGTTTTTAGTTTTTATACGAGATATAAGATTTTTATGTGCAGCAATTTTGAACTCTGAACACCATTTTTTTTTACTATTATTTGTGTTATAGAAGACATGATTTATTTTGAAAGGTCCTTGTTCATGATTAGGAAGTGGATAGTTTTATCTCTTGCCCATAGCAAATTTAGCAATAGAGATGTTGCTTCCCGTGAGACATCCGACTCACTAATAGTTTTGTGTCAAGCCTTGGACATAAGGTACATAATACTTCGAATCGGGACAGATCCATTTGGTGCATGTATGATGTATCTCCTTGCCTTTTGGGTATCAACACTACTACATAATGCATCATTAACCTTCCACACATATATACACTATATGTGCACACTGCAATCGGAGCTTACGAGAGAACAAGAACTATTGAGGTTAATTTGTGTTCTTTTAACAAGCATGTTGGGTTTGGTTTGATCAATGTATTTCATAGTTGTTAATTGGGGTCATTGTGTGTACTATACTATCTCAACTAATCAAGTGTACTCTTATTTATACCAACGAGGAATTTTCACATCTTTAATGGGTTAACAAATTACAAGCTAGCATACTCAACACCAAAATACATTAATTTAATTAGTTCTACTCACATCAATCCACTATTGTTCATGGTTTGAAACTTAAGGCAACTGTCCAGAGAAAGGACTCGTTATGCATATAGGACCATCCTCATAAAGTTTCACTACTTTAAGTAAAAGTATAAAACATTACATTTCCATTATAATCAACAAAACATAATGTACAACAAAATAATGTAACAAATTGGTTAAACCATCTTATGAATGTTCATCAATACCATAACATTGGATAATAACCAAAACATAGCTTATGAATATTCATCAACATCATTATGTTGAATAAGAACCAAAACATATCAACTTAACTAGTAACCGAAAAAGAGAAATTATCATCATCCATAGCTCTTGAAGAGTAAGCATCTCCTTCACTTGCATACGATGAAAACTCTTCATCATCTTCCCTTTCCTTCAACACTTCAATCTTTTCAACAGCCTCTCTTATATCATACCTCCTCGCGATATCCCATTCGCAACAACCCATCCCAATCTTCAAGAGTTTCAGCATCTCACCCTCACCATTCTTTGTCCCCTTCATCTCTTTATCAAACACCTCACCGGTCCACTCTTCCCTCACTACCGAGTTAACCCATGTCCCCAAATCCGGTTTGCCACCCTTACCTTGTTCTAGATAGTTTGCTGGATACTTACCGGTTAGCATTTCTAGTATCAAGATCCCAAGGCACCAAACGTCGGTCTTTTTTGTCGTGTGTCGATGTTGTGTGAATTCTGGTGACTTGTAGGCCACCATGAGGTGTTGTGCATGATCCTTGTTTATCACGGGGACTAGAGCATAGTCTGAAAGAAGGGGGTTGAAATCTTCATCAAGAAGCACATTTGATGACTTCAAGTGACCATGAGGTAATGGTAAACGAGGAAGCTCTTCGTAGAGATGATCAAGCGCGCGTGCTACGCCCTTGATTATCTTTAACCGTGTTGCCCAATCCAATCCTGGCTCGTCGGGTTTTCGTTTACCTATTACAAAACAAGATAACTTAGAGAAAATTTGTAGCTCATAAACAAGATAAACAAGTTGAGTTTGTTGCACTTAAGGTGAGTACATAACTTTTGAGTATAAAACAACTTACCATGAAGATGGCTAGCCAAGCTACCATTTGCAGCAAAATCAGTGACCAACAGTTTCTCATCTTTCTTGTAGTAAAAAGCCACAAGTGGTAGTAAATTAGGGTGTGACAAGCCTCCTAGCAATTTCATATGTGCCTGGAAATCTTCTTTTCCCACATTTCCCATCTCCTTGAACCTCTTGACCACCACTGGTGATCGTCCCGCTATCATCGCCTTGTACGACGACCCAAAACTCCCACTTCCCAACACATCAGCCGAGGCTCGTAGAAGATCTTCCAACTCGAACCTTTCCCTATCGGTCCTCACGAAGTGTAGCTTACCGCCATTTTCAGTTCTTTTGTAATTCTCTTGTTTGGTATGCATTTGAATCTGATTGTGTGTATTCGCCTTATAAGTGTCCGTCTTTGTCATTTGATAGTTTTTGAGCTGGTTTTTTCGCTTCCTTCGGGTTCGAAAGATTGTTAAGACCAGTATGATGGCAGCCAAGACTGCCAAACTGGACACAACAGCAATGATGATAATCAGTTTTTTGCTTAGTTTCTTCTTGCAATCCTTAAGAGGTTTACCACATAAGTTGTTTCCTGCATGGCTCAAATGAAAATTTTCCTTGTTACATGATTTTTATATAACTTGGTAAATAATCCAACTTGACATACACAATATATATGTCAAGTTACAAGGTCTGTATTAGTTTTTATAAAAAAAAATATTTCAATAGAAGACTTGTCCTACACATGTAATTAGGATGTAAAGATAAAATTAATTAGAGGATCAAATAGTTTATGATGGTGTTATAGATCAAATTTCTTTTGAATGGCTTAAATTACATGACCAAATCCGTCTTTAGCAGGGCTCAAGCCCTTACTCAAGGGGAGCAACACCATACTAACATCTAACTTCAATGGATTTGCCAATTAGACCCAACGTCGCCCTCCCGTGTTATAGATCAAATAATTTCTTGATTTATTTGATGTCATCTTTTGGCTGGATTATATATATATACCAACACCTGTAAAGTACGTATACTGTAAAAAGAATTTATGTAACTACTAAACAAACGAGTAAAAAAAACTTTATTAAAACATCAATTTTAATAGCATTTGAAAATTTGATTTTGAAAATAAAAAATTAAAGGCATTACAACTTATTTTTTTAAAATATGTATTTTAACTTTTGTGGTTTTGTCATTCCATTCACATAACCGCAAAAAATTATATCAAGATAGCAGGCAGGCGGGCAACAAGTTGCGCCGCCACCCCTCTCTGAACGGCAAACCCTAACCTACTAAACACGAACCCATGCCCCCCGGAGTCGAGACATTGCTATGGATAACCCGTTGGACTCTGGTCAGGAAACGGATGGCTTCCGGTGCCAAGGAGCCAAAGGTATCAAATGCCAAGGGTACAAAAACGTGTTAGTTCTCCTCACAAGCTTTAGCATGCTTCTCAACCTTCTTCGCCTGCTTTATGTATTTAGTAACGTGTTTTTTTTTTTAACTTAAAAAAGCCATGCAAGGACAAAAAAAAAAAGAATGTAATACGGTCACAAAGAATATGCAAATCTTGCATCACGAGGCACAACCTCAATGGGGTCCGTGGCTAGTTTGATTTTAAAATTTTCTTGGTCAAAATGTTTAATTTGGTTATTTACCCATCCTACAAAGAAATGAAATACACTATATTCATTTTAATATTAGTTTTCTAGTATAATATTATCATGAGAAAAACAAGTTTTATACTTGAAACAAGATATAGTTTCAAATAAATCAAAGTTATGATGATGAAAATAATAACATGCGACATGCATATTTATGATTACCTGCAAATGAGCTAGGATCCTGGTTTATAAGACCCTTAGGTATGCGCCCATCAAGTTTATTATTTGCAAAGTTCACTTTCAAATCTTTTAATGCCTCAAATTTCGGTATCTCTCCATCAAACTGGTTGTTTTGAAGCTGCAAATCTACAAGAATTGGCAACTGCGTAAGCGAAATCGGAATTTTACCAACAAAATTATTGTTTCCAAGCTCAACTTTCCTAAGTGAACCCATCCCTTTAAACGCGTCACCACCTATCTCCCCAGAAAACTTGTTATTCGAGAGGAAAATCCCACGCAACGGCCCAATTTTTAACACGTTAGGCATCTGGCCCTCGAAGCTATTGTTCTTAAAACTTAGCGTTCGAATACTTGTTACTTGAGCCAATGTGTCCATATCTATTGTCCCACTTAAACCCATGTTCTCTAGCTGTAACCCGATCACAGCTCCATCTTCGTTGCATATCATGCCGTTCCAGGTTGGTTTTTCACCAAGACATGGTGGTTTAGTTGGGTCCCAATTACTTAGATCCCCGGCGTTGTTGAGAGAGGTTTTGAACTGGATTAGCCTTGCGGCGTCCTGTTTTTGATCGGATACAACGGGTGAAGTTGTTAGAAAAATGTGAATTATTAGGAATGGGAGCCAATATGGTGGATAGAAGCAAGTCATGTTAGGTTATGGTCGATGTAAAGTGTGGTTAAGGTTGTAGCAAAACAGTGTGTTATAAGTGGTTTTTGTTTGCGATACAACTTAGAGTCTGTCGATATCAAGGAAACAAATGGAGGTGAATTATAAGGGCTGAATTAAAGAGGGTTTTAAGGGTAGAAAAAGACAATTGTATAATGTGGTGAAATTTACAATGTCATGGGATGATTGTGATAAAGCTGTCTTCTTAAGGCCGGCTAAGATACTTGCCATATGTTTCAATTGTTTGATCTAGTCTTAGCCTAAAGTTATTCTAACCGGTTCAAATGCAATTAACCGGATGGTTATCGGCCTCTGAATGGTCGGCCTGGTTTGATATGAGTGTAAACGAGCCAAATAGAGCAGAGCACGAAACTCGTTTAACTTACGAGAGCGAGACCTCAGCTTGACTCGTTTCACGCTTTATTTTTAAAGCTCGAGATCAACTCGTGAATGGTTTTTCTAGCTCGAGTTAGGCTTGTTTATTATTTTTTAGTAAATAGTAAATTTACATAGAATTTATAATTGTACTTTTTATATATCACATAATATATGTTATTTACTTATATTTAATCAAAATTTTATAAATAATAATAGTTATTGTATAGATATATGTTTAATGTATTAAATAAGAAAATTATAAAGAATAGGCTTATTTAGTTCAACAAGCCCGGGCCCGAACTCGTATATTAAGAGTCTGTTTGGGGTTGAGTTTTGAAATGAATTTTTAGATTATTGCGTTTTAAAAACGCAAAGTTTTTAGTGTTTGGGAAAGTTTTATAAAAATAGATTATTTCCGTTTAAAAGATTACCAAAACGCAATAATCTAAAAGCAGTTCCACCCCTACTGTACCAAAACGCATAATCTATTTCAAAAAGCAATTCCAAACACCCTCTAAAAAAAGCTTACTTTTAGTCCCAAGCTCGTTTAAGTTTGGCTAGATTCAACGGTTTAACAAGCCATCTCAAATAGTTGTAGATTGGCTTTGCTCGTTTACACCCTAGGTTATATAATGCCTTAGATCAACCACACCGAGCCTGAGTTTATTTGGTTAGTTAATTGGGTTTAAAGTTTTTTTTTTTTTGTCATAAATAAGATAAGGTTACTCGTCGATAAATAAGATATTGTTTATTTTTATGTTCGTAAGACTGAAACATATTTTTGGTGTTCAAAATACCATATTACTGTTTGATTTTTTCTATTGATGTTTGTAGTGGTTGGTCTAATCGCCATAAGTGATTTTAGTTTCTTGGGTATTTGTAACTTAAAAAACAAGAAAGTTGAGTTGGAAGATAATTAGTGTCTTATTGACATAGTGGTGTGTGTGTTTTTGTTTGATACAATGTTTGAACTGTCGCTAGTTATTAGCAATATATATATATATATATATATATATATATATTCTATGGAATATTTGTCTTTCCAACTATCTATTAACTATTATAAGAACGAGTTTACATACTTTGATCCGATGAATTCAAGGAAATAAAAAGGTACACATTTGTTTATACAACTACTTTTCTAACACCAAAAGATTTTATTTCCAACATCTATGAATGAGCTAGAAAAAGCATAACAAGATGGAAGGCTACACACACCCAATTGAGTTGAATCATACAAGTAAACGAAGTCAGAAACTTAGAATATACCCAGTGAGAATGATATAAGGTTCATCAAAGCCTAAAGCACGTTCAACCCAAATATCATCTTAAGCCTCGAATTTGACTTTGACGATTCTTCAACCGCCATTTTTTTACTTTTATTTGATTCCATTTTCTTCTGTAAAATGCATGAGTCGTGTATTTTATTAATTTACGCATGTATTTTGATTTTTTCTCCAAAAAATAGTAAGTTTTAAATGTTAGTTGAATTTAGAACTGCTAGGCTTTGATGCAATGCTAGTTTTTTAGTTTCGATGTGTTTTTAGAAGAATTTGGGAAGTGTTTTAGTTTCTAAGAACTTCGCTACCAAGGGTAGTGCGCTAAAAAAATTTGGCACCATATATTCATGCGGCAAGTGAACTACTCGAATACACTGACATGGCAAAACTAAAAAATGACACTTCTCTTTTGAGTAACGGACTCCAATTAAGTTTGCTTCTTTAATTAGTGGACCCCTTCGTAAACGTTTATGAGTTTCTAGACCATCTAGTATTCAAAACGTTGGATGGAAAGTAATTGTGCCTGATCAAGGAAGTTTTGCTAGCTTCCAAACTTCCCATCCCAAGGAAATCCAGTGATAATTCTTCTTTTACAAGTATCATCTTCACTTGTCATTTAGGAAAATTGTTTGATGATGACATATCACATATTGACATATGTCCAAAACGGGCCCTCTACATGTGGTACTAGGCCCTGTTTAGGTCCAGCCCATTAAGCTTAATCTAGCCCATCTCCTCTTATAAAATTAGGTCTTAGGGGCTGTTTCGTAAGCCTCTTAATGAGGCTCTGAACCATTCAATGCTGAATGATTCAGCATTCGGTGCGTTTGTTTTAGCTTCTGAATAGAATGATTAAGGCTAAATCATTAAGATTTGAGATGTTGCTGAACCATTATAGTAAATTAATTTTTATGCTACTTCGTCCCACATATTTGGTCTTAATCTTATATTTGTCTATCCGGGAATGATCATGGGATATAACCTAGTAATATATATAAACACGTTGCGTCACTTTTATGACACATGATGTCTAAGTCTCTGGAAGCCCTAATGTGGTAGATTGTGACCACTCCGTAAATTATAAATACATATCGGTTAGAACATCAACAATGCACTGAAGCTCAAAGACTCTTATAGTAGATTTTTTTTATCAAAACTGTTATTTCTTTCTCTTCCTGACAGGATCCATCATTTTCTCTTTTTTCTCTATCACAAGAGTCACCAGTTGAAGTCATAGGGTCCCTAGGGGTGGTGCAATGGTAACTAGTAAAAACTTGATTCCCCTATAACAAACGTCACATGTTCGAATCTTGCTTCCACAAATTTCCTACAATAACCTTTTGAAGGTCACGAGTCCAACACTAGTTGTGGTTTACATGTTCCTGTTGCCTCCTGCTGGTTAGTAGGGTATTGACGGGTCTTGTGAGTTTTACGTAAGTAGTTACCAACAAAAGAGTCACATGTTAGGTCTTTGTACATGACCTTGTCCTCAAAAACCAACATTACTTTTTACCCTCTCTATTCCACCTTAGCCTCATCTCATCCACTTCGTTGTTAGTGTGGCCACTCATTAGTTGTGTATTTAGGGACCCATATATGTCTTACGTTCTTTATATCGTCAATTTATCACCCAAAAATTGCACACCATGAGCTCCAAGAAAGTTTTGTTTTCCTTAGAACGAGTGTTGTAGATTTACACCACATGCCAAATCATCGCGTGCGGGGGGGGGGGGGGTAAACATCATGTCGACTTGTTAATAGATATAATATTATCATCCATCGCCACTCCAAGAAGAAAGTGGGGCCCACCCTAATATAACCAAATTAAAACCATTCACTCAAAAGTGAGTAAAGTGCCAAAATGGCCCCTGAGGTTTACCCCAAAGTGTTTGTTTGGACACTGAAGGGATAGGGAGCCTAAACCAGGTGGAGGCGGCGCCCCTATCCCCCTAAACCGGAATCCTGGCGCCATGCTTCCTCCGCGACGCTGGCGAAGCAAAGAGCAGGCCAGCGCACAAGGTTGCCAAATGATAAGTAACACACAACAGCTGATAAGCGCGTGCACCCACGCGCGGAATCTTCCCTTGTCACTTTTGGTACGAGGTACAGAAGATAACAAAAGGAAGATTCAGCAGGATCTTTGACAGAGTACACGCCAATAGGAAGGTGACAAGTGGCAAGGGTGGTACAACCACTACTGACAGGAACGGCGACATGACTGTGCCCACGCTCCCACCATGCCGTCGTCAACAGTAACCACCAGACATCCCCTGCTACTGTCAGACGTCACATCAGGTGACAGAGGCATGGTCAACCACTGTAGCCAAGACGAGGCCGTCGTCCGCCAGTCGGAGGCTGCCACATGTCCGCCTCGTTCAACAATTGTGCTGCAACCTGACGTCATCCACAGTTATCTGCTTTTTCCCGCCATTTTCCTGAAGAGCCTGGGCTTGGGCTTTTGGTCGGGCCCAAGTGGGGATAACTTCTCGTGGGCTTCTCTCTTAGGCCCACGAGTTCCCTTATAAATAAGAATAGTCATCTCCTTGCCAAAGGATCCGATTTTATTCATTGTAACTTAGTACTAGTCTCTTGTAATTCTCTATACTTGATCATTAATAATATTCCGGCCAGTTACAGTGGACATAGGTCATACTCCGACCGAACCACTTACATCTTGTGTCTCCACTCATTAAGCTCACACGCATACACCGACTCTTTATTCTCATACGGGTTAAACCTAGAGGTTTGGGTAAAGGATTATTCTTGACGTTACATAGGTATAAACCACACGGAGATTAGTGATAATCACCGTGATACTTATTGTTTCTTCAGATACCAAACCTGTTTTTATCACTGTGCCCCTTGACGTTTCAAAAAGTGTCATTTTAGACACTTTTTAACTGAATTTTTAACTGAGGATTGAAACTCAGTTAACACCCAGGGGCAATTTTGTCATTTTATGTCTTAACTTTAAAAAACTCATATTTTTCCTTACCCCACCCCACCCCCACCCCACCCCTTACATATACATCTCTCTCTCTCTCTCTCACTCTCTCTTTTTCTCTTTCTCTCTCTGCTTCTAATAATAATAATTATTATTATTATTATTATAAAAACCATCATCATCATCTCAAGATCATCATCCTTAGCAACATCATCATCATCCTCAACCACCACACAAACCTTCAGCTTCGAACCCATCTGAAACCCACCATCTCCTTCAACCAACCCCCACCAGATTACACCCACCATCTCCACCCTCCACCCACCACCAAAACCCATAAACCGGAACCCACAACCACAACGACCGCCCTACACCCACCATCTCCACCCATAAACCGGAACCCACAACCACAACGACCGCCCTACACCCACCATCTCCACCCGTCCTACACCCACCATCTCCAACCTCCACCCACCACCGGAACCCACAACCACATCTCCACCCTCGTCGTCGTTTGGACAGAATATTAATTCTGGAAACGTGAAAGATATTAATGTGTACTATTGTTGTTGTTGTCTTGTATTATTATTGTTTTAGACATACCAAAGTTTTAGATCTGCAATCATTTATGTGGGAATTTAGGGGATTAAGGAAACAATTGGAGAGGATTATGCATGAATTGAAGCAGATTATATGAATATTATGTTGAGTGGTGAATATAATTGGAGTAATTTTGTGGATTGGAATGAAGGTTTGAACAAGTGTGTGTGTCTCTCGATTATACAGAGAACAGAGAGAGAATGACCGGTGATTTTTTTTAATTAAAATAATCATAGGATAGGAATGTCTAAATTGTCCCTCATTAAAGATAATGAGCAAATATGAGTTTTTTAACGTTAAGACATAAAATGACGAAATTGCCCATAGGAGTTAACTGAGTTTCAATCCTCAGTTAAAAAGTGTCCAAAATGGCACTTTTTGAAACGTCAGGGGTCGCAGTGATAAAAAACAGGTTTGGTGTCCAAACAAGCATTTTGGGGGAAACCTCAGGGCATTTTGGCACTTTACTCGTCAAAAGTCTTTACATGTTTAAATTGGGTTGTTAATGAAACAAGTTACAACGATGAGGACTAAACCTGGTAAACACCATAACTAGAAGGGAACGTTAACTTGCTGTGAAAGTCAGGACACAAAATATAGACCCAAATCTGTATAAACACAACATAAACAACAAATCTCTCTGCAAATTAGGGCTTTTTTCTTCTTCTTCTTCAACAAATTCCTTTACACCCAACAACAACAACAATGGATCGTGATGCTACTGCTGACGTCAACGCTCCCCACTCCATGGGAACAACAATCATCGGAGTCACTTACAACGGCGGCGTTATCCTCGGCGCCGATTCTCGTACCAGCACCGGTAATTGTTTTTGTCCTTCTGTTTGTTGTTTTAATTCGTCATATGTTTTGTGTATTGAGTTTATGATTAAACGTTTGGTTATTTCAGGGTTGTATGTGGCTAATAGGGCGTCTGATAAGATCACACAGTTGACTGATAATGTTTACATCTGTCGCTCTGGATCGGTAATTCATTTAATATTACAAGTTTAAGTTTTTATTTATTAATTCTCTTATTGTAGTGTAATTGGCCATTTCAAGAGATGTGGCTGCTTATTCTTAGCTGCTGTAACCACAGTTTTTTCTTTGTGTATCATTTATGCTAAGTTATAGCTTTCGTTTATCATACGTGTGACTAATGTTGGGTAAAAAGCTGTTTTTGTACTTGTTTACTTGGTCTAGTTTTCGGTCCTGTAAATTTTATAAAGCTTGTTTTTTGTTTAACTTTAAACTGGTTAAAACTAGGCAAACTGGAACTGATCAGGTGTAACTTTGGATGTGCTAACTTGTGTAACTTATTAACTGCCGATTTGATCTTCTCTGTTTATGAGAGCTTAGTTTTCTCTAGTCTCAAAATCGATTTCTTTAAACTTTGTTCTCTGAATACAAACTTCCTAATTCTGAGTCTCTCTATTTATTCATTTGATTAGCTCAATGGTACTTGTGATGTGATTTAACGTCTTGTGAGTTTGAACAGTTCGGGTCATGTTCTTAGTTTCTTTAATCTTTGGGTTAATGTTATATTTCTTTTTCTAAGGGATTGAGACTTGAACACTGTGCTTCTAAACTCTCTGCTTTCCCATTTTCTAAGCTATTACTGTAATAAAGTTGAAAATTCTTTAACAATACTGCTGTAGATTAGTTTTTGCTGCCGCAGTTTTTTTTCTTTCGTAAATGAAGTGATTTACATGTTGAGAAACCAATTTACTAGTAGGCTAGCGCAACTGCGCAAGTTGTACACCTTTTAATACCAAAGTTGTATAAATTTGGCAGAGCCTGGTTTGTTCAGGGGCTTGAAAGTAAAATGTATACGTATCATGAATTGAGTATATAAATAGATGTTTTAGTGCAATGTAACTTGAAGAAGTAGGGCATTCTTCCCTGTTATGTAAACACTAGATGTTTAGTTGGAACATACACAAAGTTAACTGCTGTCTTGTTTCTTGGTCTTTCAGGCTGCAGATTCTCAAATTGTGTCAGATTATGTTAGATATTTTCTTCATCAGCACACGTGAGTATATCATTCCTTGTTTCTTCCTATTTTATTTGTTAAAAATATGCTCTTTCCAAGATGGTGTATGCTTATATGAACTCTGGAATCACGTACTCTTTGTACACATTGTGGTGGTTGGTCTTCTCAAATTACACACAAGAACCAACTGCCAGCTGAAATTATCATATGTTTTTTTAGTTTTTGTTTTACTTTAGTATCTTCAAGAAACTATAAAAACAAGACACTGAACTACTAATTGATTTTTGTGGTTCAACAGGATTCAGCTTGGTCAACCTGCTACTGTGAAAGTTGCTGCAAACCTCGTTAGACTTTTAGCTTACAATAACAAGGTTTGCGATCTTTTTTTTTAGTTATTATATGAGCTATGGCTGTTTTAGTATATCATTTTCTAAGCAATTTCTTTGTTGTATGATTAATAGAATATGCTGCAAACTGGTATAATTGTTGGAGGATGGGACAAATACGAAGGTGGGAAAATATATGGCATCCCTCTTGGTGGAACAATTCTTGAGCAGCCATTTGCAATTGGAGGTTTGTTTGCATTTTCTTTTAGAAACCCTAAAAGGCCTTTGAAATAGTTAAACCATGTTTATCAATTGTAATCGTATATTCGTATATACTTTATCTCATTTGGTAGTCTCAATTATGCTTTTTGGCGTGTCTCATAGGTGTCACGTTGGTTCAACAAATAATAATAGGATTATAGTTAATACTACGTATGTTAATAATAAAATACCAAAAACAGTTATCTTATGTGTGAGGGGAAGATAAGATGAGAGAAGAGAAGCTAATTTATGATTTTACGTAGTTATTAAAGTGGCAGAACATACGTGGGTTGTTTAACGGGTCATAATTAGTATTAACTTTTTAGTATGGGTCAAAATGGGTGTTGGTTAAGTGTTTGGGTTGGGACCTGGGTTGAGTGGTTGACCCGCAAACACCTTTGCTTTTCTTTCTTTTTTTTTCCTTGTACTTCATAAAGAAGCATGTTAATTATTAATTAGAAAATTATAGTATTGCAAGTTATCAATTTTTGAAATAAAATGAATTACGAGGTTTTTCAGTTCTTTTTGACATGTTTGATCGTTCAATCCCCTTTCATTTAGAAACAAATATAACCCTGATGGCCTGATCTATCTAGCTACCCATTAATAGTTCGGAATTTCCACCTTTGATTTATAAGCCTGCACATAAGTTTCAATTTCAGTCATTATGAGGTTTTGGCTGGGCATAATTTGGATCAGCACAATGGTTAATGTTTTGCAGGATCTGGCTCCAGTTACTTATATGGGTTCTTTGATCAAGCATGGAAGGAGGGCATGACCAAGGAAGAAGCTGAGGTAACTTCAATTTTATATTGTATTACAAAATGCCTATAAGAATATGCCTAGTTATCTTTCTGCTTGGTAAGAGTAATATCAAAGAACCTTAATGGTATTAATGTGTTGAATTAAAAACCACATATACATTTATTAAGAGAATATTATTTCAGAGTGAAGTTATACCCATTAAGAGAATATGATTTCAGAGTGAAGTTATACCCTTTTTTTGTTTTGGTGCAGCAACTGGTGGTGAAGGCTGTTTCACTTGCCATAGCACGAGATGGTGCTAGTGGGGGTGTTGTTCGCACTGTCACTGTAAGTTCCCTTTAATACATCTGCTTACAAGTGGCAATTTTGACACAATTTATAAATGGGTTGATTTGGAGGGTTAGGATCAAATACACAGACACTTTTTCTAGGAAGGGTGAGAAGGATTGTGATCCATTGATCATATATTTAAATGGTTGAGATTAGTTTGTTTGAAAAAAATAAATAATAAATTAGAGAAAGGGCATAAAAGGAAAACCACATTTGTTGACTTTCTCTCTCCACATGCAATGCACATGTCAATTCCCCCATCATTTTAAAACGTCTATAACTTTTTCATACGACATTTTTTTTTCAAAAAAATTTCACCATATTAACGAGCGTTTTTTTATCTTTAATATGAGTACCACATTGCTACATTAAAATTGAAAAAAAAATCGTGCTAAATGGGTTTTTTTTTCTCCGTTGTGTCTTCTGCACGTTCATTGTGTTATAGTATGCATGTGTGCTTTATAAATATGTTATTTATGTTTTTTTAGTCTACACATGATTTAGCTTTGTCCATTGTGTTTTTAGTATGCTTTTAATTGTGTTTTACGCAAATGAGTTTTGTATTTAGGCGTACATTGTGTTTTATTATGTTGTTCATTGTGTTTAAGTCTATTATTCATTGTGTTTTAGTATTCTGTTCATTGTGTCTTTTATATGTCGTCAATTGTGTTTTATTAGACTGTTCATTGTGTTTTATACCATATTGTTCATTGCATATTTAATTGGTACTCATTGTGTTTTACGTTATCTCCATTGTGTCTTACGCAACTGGGTTTTCAACTTTTTTTCCAAAAGTATTCATTGTGTTTTAATCTTCTGTTCATTGTGTCTTTATTATGTCGTCCATTGTGTTTTACACAATTGAGTTTTTAACTTTTTTTTTCAAAAGTATTCATTGTTTTTTAGTCTTTTGTTCATTGTGTCTTTCGTATGTCATCCATTGTGTCTTACGTAACTGGGTTTTCAACTTTTTTTTTTCAAAAGTATTCATTGTGTTTTAGTCTTCTATTCATTGTGTCTTAGTATGTCGTCCATTGTGTTTTACTAGACTCTTGATTATGTTTTATACCCTATATTTAATTGGTGTTCATTGTGTTTTACATTCCATTGTGTCTTATGCAAATGGGTTTTGAATTTTTTTTTCAAAAGTATAGCAATATGGTACTCATATTAAAGATAAAACGACGCTCAATTTTATGGTATAATTTTTTTCAAAAACGGATGACGTATAAAAAAGTTACGGGCATTTAAAAATGAAGGTGGAAATGGCATGTGACTTGCATGTGCATATGTTTTTGACAAAATTACCCCTACCACTTGTTAATCCTTTGGACACATGTCATTTTCTAGTGGCTTCTCACACTTCTCATTTTTTGTAGCCTTTGTAGAATAACCCAACCCTGATTTGGATTATGCTTTATCTCTTAACTGTTCTATCAAATACAAAGATATTAGCTTTAACGGAATTGGAGTGAGCAGTGTGGAAATTTTCCCCTGTGCATTTTTCACGCATAAATTCTCAAAAAAATAAATAAATAAATAATTAAATAGTTAGATAGTTATTGATCGCACTATATTGTTTAGAAAAAAAACTTTTATTCAAATTGCCATCTGCCAACTGATCGAATATTTTTTTCTTTATGATTGTCTCTTTATAGATCAACTCAGAGGGGGTTACAAGGAACTTCTACCCAGGTGATCAGCTTCCTTTGTGGCATGATGAGGTGGAGGCACACAATTCATTGTTGGATATCCTTAATGCTTCAAATCCGAGCCAATGAGCACCTAGGTGGACTTGCCACTCGGATGCTCGCTTGGTAGTTTGATTACAAAGCTTGTTTCTCATGGTTCATGCTCTTCTGTTTAATGTTGCTTTTCACTTAATGTATTCTGCATAAAACAATTGGTATCTCATCTCCTTATTTTAGTTGTGAGGATTATGATCATTCAACCTTTGGCTTTGATTAGTAAAACAAGTACCTAAATTTCAAGTGTTTCAGAAAAAAGTGACTTGTTAGCACGTTAGTACATACGTTTCATCGGGTGTGGGGCTGCTCAGCGAGGTGAGCCGAACCATCGAACTCATAGCATTGCGAGCCGAGCAGACTCATAAAGTTCAATTTGAGCTGAAACCCAAGTTTGTATCCACCGAGTCTAAAGTTTTAGTAAATATTATATGTTTTTAAATATAAATCTCAGATCATTTGTCAATAGTCAAATACCTTTTGAGTTGCGGACTTAAAGTTATTTCAGTCCATGAACTTCGAACAAGTAAAAAACGGGTAGAGCTTAAACGATTTTAGAATCCAAAGGAAAAATAAAAATTGACAGCTATAAACTCACTTCATTTTCAAACTAGACTGAGATCATTATAAACTCAGGTTTGAAATTTTAAAAATCAAAGATAAACCATATATTCTTCTAGAGCAGAACAAAACAAGAACTGGTTTCGGTTTTTCTGAAAACACTAGCTACAGCTACAGTTCTACAAATTATTAATATAGTCAGTTCAGGTTCAGTTTTACTGTGTTTGAAGTGTGGATTGATTTCAAGACTCCATCCTAGTTGCCAATGTACATAGCCTTTTTTTATTCTAGGATGCAACAAATCCTCCAAGTGAACATGTTAGACGAGAGTAATGGGTAATTGGGCGTTAACCCCATCCACGCTCACGGATCGCGGACGTGGCACCACTTTTGCAGGCGATGGGGCTTTTCAGGGGTGTGCCGCCATGCCGGTGGGGCATGGAGGAGGGTGAAAAAAGTTGGGTGTTAGCCTAGCACATAACTATAATTTAATTTTGTTTTAATCAATTTAGCATGTTGCGCGCACCAATATAGACGGTTTACTACCCCATTTTATAACCTTAGTACAATAAGAAAACATCTAACATGCACATTCTTTTCTAAGATGACCATGATTACGAATTCTAACATAACCAAACTTTTGGCCCTAGTTGACGAACCTCGAGCATGAATGGCTTGTAGCCTGTTTTGCATTTTGGTAACTCATTTGAATCTGCACATTTGTTGTAAAATAAACAAATTCATAGGACAAGATTTAAATGTTTTATCCAACATGTTTCATTGGTGCCACCAGTGATCTTGGCCCCATACAAATATTAACAACTAGATTATACCCCGGGAACGTCTCGGGGTTGAGAAATCTAATATGACATATTAATTTTACATATGAAATAGAATGATTCGCTTTACAGTTACACGCAAGAAAGCCTCGGGTAGCACCTAACCTAAAACAATTAAAAATGTATCTCCAATGTTAACGCCTAACCTTAAACAATATATAACTCTAATATTAATATCTAACCTAAAACAATGTATAACTCCAATGCTAACGCATGTTGAAAATAGAATTCATATTTACTGATTTGAACATAATTAATGAATTGCCTATACATGATTAATTATTTAGCTGAACACTTTATGTTTTTTTTCTTGAATAAACAAAACCCCACAAAAAATAATCTTTTTTTTTCCGTTTTTATATAGCACTACGGTACTCGTTGGAAAGATAATAAAACGCTCGTTAATTTGGTGTAATTTTTTTCTTTAAAAAACCTCGTATATAAAAGATATTAACGTTTAAAAATTATGGGAGGAAACATAAGAGAGAAAATCTAATTTTATTTTTAAATATTTTTTCCTAATATATCTCAATGCCACATGGGATGACAAATAGCACACTCAAGAAGGATAATGCCTCTTTGAGTCATGTCATTAAAATGACTTTGGTTTATTATATGTATAGATAAAAACAAAAACACGGTGTTCATATTTTCATACAATAAAAACCTGCATCAGAAGACGATAATAAACCCCAATCAATGTACACGGGTCCTAGATTTATTCAGTGATCCACGAGTGAATTAAAAATAAAAAAAAACATAATTTCACGAAACCATCAACAAAAAACAGCACTACACAGGATCACATATTTGTCTTCTTAATCTAAATGCTTGTCTTCAGACCACTACAAGATCCATAAGAAAATCTAGCAAAAATCAAAACAAAAACAACAAATGAGAGCTCAATCTGCGGTAACACTTTCTGTCATAATTTTTTTTAGTTTTTGTTATAAATTTTTAGTTCGTCAAATATCATTACAAAAACCATCTACATTTTGCAGGCGATTTAAGAGGTATGTGTACGACCCTACCCAACAGATTTTGACCTGAACCCGTTCCTTACACGTCTAATGATCAGGTATCACAGTTGGTTAACACTAATTATGAAAACAACCCTTCATCCAGTCTTTAAAAAGGAAGATAAATTAGGAACTTTAAATATGTCTTGATGTGAATTTCTGATATGGGCCTACATCTGGGACAGAATTTAAGTTTTTTAATGCAACTTGTATGTACTTACATGTATAAGCAGATATTGTTTACAAATTAACAAGGGTGACATGATATATACAAGTGTGATGTGTTGTACCTAATTATCATAGAAGCGAGAGGGAATTCTTCGTGACCTGTTGCATAAAACAAGAATAAATAAGAATGACTATCAGAGCATGTATATGACGTGTTGATGAGAAACAACGGATGATAGCAAAAAGATTATGGTTCTGCATATCGACTTTTTTTTTAACACAAGCCCATATTTAATAATACCCCTAAGTCATCAAGATAAAATTTTTAGTTCCTATTACCAATGGTGGCAATATGGCCATATGGGTGGTGGGTCACATGAAGGATTAAAACATGTATTTTGGTTTCAGGTTGATACGGGTCAGAACGGGTTGCCCCAAAATACTCACTTTTATACATAACTTGTGTAAATATGATTACAAAAGCATACTATATGAATAGCTTATTATTCAAATCATCAATTAAGTTGATTGCATCATTGTATATTTGTATGTATTAAGAACACAATCGGCTTTCGCACCATCTCCGAAGCTAATTATTTTAAGCATACGACACATTAGAGATAGAACATTGTCCGAACTGCCCATTCATAAGTTAATCATCACGCTTCGATTGTTTGGACGCCCACAAACAGACGTGGGTTGGGTAAATGGTCAACAAGGTAATTCTTTGATATGTCACGTGCAGTTTGGTTGACATGAGACTTTTTTTCGTCAAAAAGGGTATATATAAATAAGTCTAAAATATGATTGCATATATTATATTAACTCAATAAAATCATTTTTTTTAAATAATACAAATCACAGGGTGTTACACACTACTAAGTACTAATACACTCTATGAGTCTTTTGACCCATTCCCTTTCCTACTATTTGTATTTATTTCACCCGCCCAAATCGACCCAGTTAAAGGCAATTGGTTCCATGTAATAAATAATAATAAACATTTAAAAACACTAAAAAAACTTGCTGACCTGCGATGATGACCTGTTCTACCCCGGGACATCCTACTCCTAGTCACAAAGTCATCTTCAGCCACATCAGCTCTGTAATCTGCAAATTCTGTAGATACCACAGAACCGTCATCAGAATTAGAAGTATCATAACTCATTCGACGGCTTTCTCGCCTTGTTCCACTAACTCTCGCCCTTCTTCTACTTCTAGAACATCTTAACTTATCAAATACTTGATATAAAATACAGGAAGTCCACCAATTTCCATCAGCACCAGGAAAATCCTCAAATTCGTCTCCAGAACCGTTATCCCCATATTCGATAACGTAATCTCCCAAAACCACACCATGTGGCACTTCTGAGTGTATAGTACTCAAAACATCAATAATCTCAGAAGACTGCTGAAAATTATCCCAATCAAGTTGTCTTGCAGGATCAATTTTCGACGGGCGTGCATGAGGATGTTCCACCTCAGCATGTTCCCGAAGGTCCATAAAATTCCCAGTAAACTTGCATTTTTCATTTTCACAACAACGTTCTTTCTCGTTTAATATAACCCGGGGCATCATTTATAACAACCCAACCAGTAACATCACCTCTACAAAGAGGGCATAATGGTTTGCTAGCGGCATCTGGATTTATTACGGCTGACTCGTCAGAAGTCAAAAGTGAGTTTGACCCGGGTGACATTTTATTTGCAATTTGGAAACGGTCCAAACAATTTGAGTGTAAATGATCGGTGCCACACACAAAAGGCCGGCATCCTTTATTGTAAGAAGAACACTGAAGAAGAACACAATTATGTGGGAAGGATAAACATATGGGGCAGGTGATATCTTCCCATTTGATATCAAGATGAAAGTTATCCATAACAAGTATCAAGTCGGCGCTTTGTGTAAATCTTCTAAGAAAATATGTGTATCAACATTAATAATCCTAAAGCATGTGATGTGTAGATGCTCTTTCTTGATTAAAAAGTTGTATTATTGGATAAAAGACCAGAACGATAAGGCAGAAGCGCACCACCTATAAGGACTTGATGTTAAACAGCATAAACAATTGTATCTGAAAAGAAAGATAAAAAATAAGTTGAACAACTTTTTGTTAAGACAATATGACATACTTGAAGTTTTGAACGACACGGTCTATTTTATATATGCAAGGAAACAACATTGGGATTTATTGTTACTATCAAACCAAACCAAAATCAAGTCACACTTAACACCTTGTTAATGTTTGGCTGTTTAGGTAAGATTTTTTACTGAATCATTTGGAACAAATATGTTTCGTTGGGGGAAAAAGTGAAATTGAACTAAGTTTAACGTTATTTTACTAGTTTCGTGAAAACAATGTTAAAAGCGGTGGACGGTTAATCATGTATCAGGTGGTGGCGTTGATAGCAGAAAGGCAAAGGGTACACGCACCAATCGGCCTATGTCCCGAGTGTTGAGTGTTACGTGCCTTATGTCTGAGGCTTGATGCAAAACTACTATCGAGCCGGGGTCCCACCAGAAGCAACCTCTCTATTCCTATAGTTCCTCAAACCAAAAAAATGCTTAATAATTTGTATTTGTTTTAAAAAAATTACACTTTTTTTTTCAGACCAACCAAATAATTTGGGATAAAGATTTATTGCAAAGTGCAAACAAAAACTAACTAAATAAATAAAAATATGGTTTTTAATGGCTGTTGCATCACAAGATCTACCAACCCTTGAATTGAAAGAACAAAAACCCAATGACTAAAAGAAGATGTTAAGGGATCAAAGATACACAAACAAACAGGAGACATAAGCAATTAAAGTAAATAATAAGATGAATAAGGTGATATGAAGTGAAACAAACCTTGATGAGGACCCATGAAGAGGTGTGAGTCACTGAATTTTATAAGATTTGATGGGTTTTAGTGAATCGATTGATCGGAAGAGAAGACTTTGAAAGGGAGATGGAGAAGATGACACGCTAACTTCTCTACTGATTATAATATTATTACCTAGTTTTTATTATTTATTTAACGGATTTAGAAAATTAGGGGAAAGATCCGGTACAAATAGCTTTTTTGGTAAGAACTGTAAGAATCAAAGGAGGGTATTTTTTTTTCAAAATTTTTTTTCCCCATATTGTTAAACATGTATTATAGTATTGAAAACTAAAAAAAAATAAAAATAAAAAAAATTTGGTGTAGAGTAATTACGTGTAGAGTAATTACATAATTACTCTAGTGTAAACTAATGTATTTACCTTAATGACGTAATTACACTAAAAAAAAAATTTTTTTAATTTTTTTTTGTATTATTCATCTAGAAAGAATGTTTAAGCACATGGGAAAAAAAAATTCTAAAAAAATAAATAAATTTTTTTTACCCCCTTTGATTCTCACAGTTCTTACAAAAAAACTATATGTATTTGATCTTTACTCTAGAAAATTAATGGGTAAAACACAAACATAAAATAACAAAAGATGCAACATTGTATAGTGTGATTCTATAATATTAGGGGGAGGGGGCTACCCTGACTCCAATCATATTTTTATCAATTTTGTATCGTTATATCACTTCACTTATTCACTTATTTTAGAGCATTCACAGTAAATTATTCATCTCAATCTCTATAATTACACTAAAATTCACTAGTTTTCTCTCTCATTTTCTATTTAATAATATTTATTCTATACTTTTATCATTACCTTTTCTCTCTCATCTACTCACAACCACTTTTAAAAATATTAAAAAATATAGAGGGTGAACAGTATCACCTTCAAATTTACTAGTAAACAGTGTCTCATCTATATATTTTCTCTCTCCTCTACTCACAACCACTTAATATAGAGGCCCCCTGCTTCTATTATGAATGCTCTTAAAACATAAATTTTAAGGCAACATTACCTAGAAGGTAATTATGAATCATACACCCCATAATTAGGAAGATACACCATGGCTCATATCATACACCAATAGAAAGTTGCTATATATCCATAATGTGATGTCATACCATCAGAATGTGATGTCACATGATGTATGAAAACCAAAAACCTACCTAGAAATGTTTTTTTCTTTTGTTTTTAATAGAGTACATTTAAAAATAATATTTTATTGTGTATTTAAATATAGTTTAAATTATTTCATTTAAACTTAAAAAAAACAAGAACCGTGGTACAACGGTAAGGTAATATTACAATTCGTTAAAAAAATTCAATTTTTTTACCCTATAAAACCCTTAACACTTCTTTATAATCCAAAAAAAAAAATCCTTTCTAAAAAATCCACACCATCTCTTAATCATCTCGAAAATGACTCGTTGGAGTGTAGAGGGGGAGATTGCAATGGTGACGACATACAAAGATGTCCAAGAATCACGGTGTCCAAGCAGGAAACCGTATTGGAGTAACGTGTTGGCGGAATTTACACGACCAGTCATTCAAAATAATCGCACCGTCGATTCACTTGCACGAAAGTGGACGGATCTTAATGCCAAGTGTGACCGATGAAACAATCATATAGGAGAACACTAATCTTGCTGAGGATATGGCAACCGAACTCATACAAGCCGAGTATCAGGCTAGGTACCGCAACAGTTTTGACCATGTTGCGGCCTACATTAGCTTAATTGTGTTGTTTACTAGTTTGATTGTGCTTTATAGTTTAATATTATATTTTGATTAATGTTAATATGTATTTTATAGTTTAATGTTTATTTCCTAATTTAGTTGATAAAAAAATAATCGTTGGATGGGGACCAGGGGTGACTTAATTCTAAAGGTTAACAATCTGTTCTGGAACCGTTGTAAGCAACCCGTGTTTCATACCTGAACTCCACTACCCCTACCATCGACGGTGGTGTTTTCGTGGGGGTAGTGGGGTACTCTGCCAAAATCGGGTGGCGACCACCTTATATTGTGCATATCTCTAATATTTATTATTTATAATTATATTAGGACAAATTGGATTTTGATAATTCATACTATATGTTGGATGATAATTATATATTTACAGTTTGACTAATAGTGCTCTTATTTTTCACTTTTGTTAGTAAGAGCAATCCTAATAGCATAACGATTATAGATTAATACTTGTTTTCACACGATTTCTTTCACAATGATGATTATGAATGAGATGGAGAAATGTGCAAGTGAAAACGAATATTAGACAAGTGTACATTGACTGTGAGCCTATGATGATTATATTACTAGGATTGCGCTCGACAACAAAAGTGAAAGTTAAAACTGTTATTGAGCAAACTGTAGGTACGATTATCAACGAACGGGGCATGGTTTGAATTATAGAGTAAAGATCAAATACAAATAGTTTTTTGGTAAGAACTGTGAGAATCAAAGGGGGTAAAAAAAATTTATTTATTTTTTTAGAATTTTTTTCCCATGTGTTTAAACATTCTTTCTAGATGAATAATACAAAAAAAAAATAAAAAAAAAAATTTTTAGTGTAATTACGTCATTAAGGTAAATACATTATTTTACACTAGAGTAATTATGTAATTACTCTACACGTAATTACTCTACACCAAATTTTTTTTTTTTAGTTTTCAATACTATAATACATGTTTAACAATATGGGGAAAAAATTTGAAAAAAAATAAAAAAAAATACCCTCCTTTGATTCTCACAGTTCTTACCAAAAAAACTATTTGTACCGGATCTTTCCCCTTGAATTATAAAATCCAAATTTTCATTATATTAGTATTACTTATATTTACTCACCCGTTAACTTTTACACAATGACATAATTCACCCCTCAACTTCTAATTTGAATCAACTCTCTAGTTTGATAGAAATGGCCCACATACCGTTTACCTTGACAAAAAATTCTACTTCCAAACTTGTCTATAATGTCAAAAGTAATTGCAAATGTCACTTTGATCCCCTCATGTTTCTAAAGTTTCGAGTCATAGTATAACTAACATCCTACGTTTTTTTATTTTTATGGATGTATCTGTATAAAATCAAGCTAAGTGTGCTTGAAAACGAGCCAGGTCAAATATAATACGTTTTGATTCGACGATTAAATTCAAGTTAGTCTAGGTTTTGACGTAAATGGTCGATAATAATCTATACATAATCATGCCACATAATCGGTGTATATTCAAGTTCGTCTAAATTTTGACTTGAATTTGGTATATATTTTTAGTTTGTCTAGTTCTGACGTAAATTTGGTGTTCGTTTTCGTGGTTTATTTTGCATTTTCTTACGTATGACTTGAGTCACATACTATACGTTTAGTTAGTCTACATTTTGTCGGGATATGCGGTTATTGTGTTGTCAGTTGTTGTGATCGTGGAGGTTAACTAATCACTGTCAAATATCAAGGTTTCGGCGCGTAGCACGGGATAAGATCTAGTTGTTATAAAATGTTAAATTTGGTTTACTACTTTTCTTTATTACTAAACAGCATAAAAAAGTGTGTGTATATTTTTTAAAAATCTAGTTCAGTTGTGTATCCAAGCGATGAAATAAAAATTTGAAAAATCAATTATGGTAGTACTGTTTGTATTGAACGAGTTGTTAAGGTTTATGGTGATGGCCCAAAGCACAAGCTTTAAAATACTTGGGCTTGGGCCGCCCTGCCAGTATAATCAAACAAATAATCTACCAAGCTTTTATCTATTTGGGAGGAGGTTGTTCACTTGTTCTTCAGACACTAGAGTCTAGAGGTAATGCAACTTTCTTTCTTGTATAAAAAATTTGTAAATCATGTTTAAATTGTTATCAACCATGTTGAAAAGGTCAATTCATTATCAAATGTATATCATATATATATTTTGTTTATATTTTTGTCTTTTGTGTTAAACTTGTATGCAGTGGGGTTGAGTAGCTAAAACTGTTTTTTGGGCTTAGGAAGGATGCAACTATTTGGGCTTGTTCCAGTTTGGGCTTTGTTAAAGTTCTTCTAGAATGGGCTCATCCTGCATTGCAGGCCCAGCAGCCTGGAGTGCTCGTTTATGAGACTAGAGGGAGTTTATGCAGGGAGTTGAGTCATTTTGTAGTTCTCAGCCATTTATCTTCGTCTTCTACATATTGTTCAAGAGAGTTAAGGTTTCGTCGGGTTCTTATTAGATATTTTTATCTAATCTAGTTATTATTATGACTTTGTATCCTTCTTGCACAGTTTGAATTCTTTAGATTATACTTTGGGTTTAATAAAGCTTTGGTTTGGTTATTGTTCTTGTTTGTGTGTTAAATCCATGATTCTTGACAAACCGGCTATCAGGCTATGTATGGTGGTGTTAATTAGAGTGTATCAAAGTGATGTTTTTTTCAAGATATATAAACTTTAAGTGATATCATGTGGAAATAGTCAAATAGAGTTTGCTATATTCGATTAGTTGGATTGGATATACGACTCTGTATTTCACTAATGGCCATAAGTGTAATACTACTATCGTCTTAAAACGTATGTAACTATGTCGTGGTAATATATAAACCGGATGTAATTCTTATTTAAAAAAAATGTATATATTTTTATTCAAAAGCTGTCACATTTTATAATAAGCATCTTTGCTTTTTTTTTTTTTGTTGAAAACTTCTAATAAACAATATGTGTATGAAAATAGATTGACTTGAGCGAAACTACATGAACCAACCAAAAGCCAAGGTAATCAACCTTTTACCATCATTATTTATGTAATTTATAAACTTGAAATCAAATACTTAGTAATCCCACAAATTAAAATTTAAATCAAATAATTCTAAATGTTATGGAACAAGAATGACATATTCAATAGTAGAAGGCTAGATTTGAACTTTTAAATATGCCAAAGGAATATATAGAGGTTGGGTAGCTTGATGGTAGGTTAAGGTACCATACAAAATGGGCTTATTCCATAAACAAAACTAGGTAGCCTATGGGCCTTTAGCCATCCCTCACAAGTATAGCATAAAGCTTTGATGCTTGATCTAAAAAGCTTACACCAAAGAGTGTTTTTGTATTACACACACATGCATCAATACTTACACTCATTTCATAATTATTGATAACCATGTGGAATCAATCAATAATGAAAATGTTGTATTTATTTTATAAAATACTTGGTACAAATTCATTCCCGATATAATCATCGAATCGTTGATATGTTTATTATTGTTGATGACATGTTTAGAAAAAAATAATCAAATACTTATTTCTTTTTCTTTGAACCCAAAATTTTGATTGAAAAAGGGTTGTACGGGCATGCTCGATGGTTACAAATATTTTTTCTTTTACAATAAAATTAAAGTAGTATTCTCACATGGTTACCTGGCTGGCTTAGGTGGTCTCTTCTTTTAAAAAGAATTTTTTTTGGTGGGTTTATTATCTTTAAAAAACACACACAAAAGTGAGAGACAGGAGCATATAATCAAAGATTTACATTGGAAGTTGGGTTAGCTTTGGCATTTGACACACGCCATGTTTATGACCAATTAGAACTTTCTTAATGAATCTATCTACTTCCTTTTTATTTCAATTTTCGTATCCATAAATCCTAAGATTGCCTTTTGGCACAAATCAATAAATCTAAGTAAAGTATGACATATACTTTTATGTACGGTTGTAAATTATCAATTGTATTTAACTTTCATTCACCACGAAATGCAGCGAGCCATCAAAACAAGGACCGTCAAATGGTCTACCGAGTGGAATGGACGTAATTGCTAGGGGAGCTTCGCTAAGTATTCCGGTCGGTGGAGCGACCCTCGACGAATGAGTTGAAGGAGTAGGCATTATTAGTGGAGAGGAAGCAATAAATTAGGGTTTGTTATCAGGACCAATGTTACGAGCTTCCGGAATACAATGGGATCTTCGTAAAGTTGATCATTATGAGTGTTACGATGAATTTGATTGGGATGTCCAATGGAAAAAAAGAGGGGGGGGGGGTTCATTAGCTCGTTATTTAGTACGAATCAGTGAAATGACATAATCCATAAATCTAGAAAGCAAGTCGTTTTGAATTGAAATGTTTTTCTATGTTATAGAGACTTGTATGTAACTATAGAGAGTGAAGATATTATACACAATGTGTGTATATATATACACCACTCCTTCCAAAGAAGGGTTTTTTAACCTAGACCTAGTTTTTAACCACAAAAACGCCATGGACTTTACTTTAGCGACTATCTCGCTAATTTTGACCTCTATACCCTTAAAAATTGTTTCGTTTCGAGCCAATAAAATCAACAAGTAGCGACTGATAATACCATGGATAATTTGCTTCCCTCTCTTTCCTCCATTTTCCGTTTTATAAGTAAATCTCGAAAGCCAAATGTATAAATCGGTTCTATCTTGCACCATCTCCCATTGTGTAGCCAAACCCCACAAGCAATCCTGCATGCTGCAAGCACGTGATCAGTCAATTCAACATCATAATCACAAAGCACACAAACCTCATTATCTAGAACCACATTCCTCCTTGCAAGCGCCATGAACGTTGGTAACCTATTCATCTCCGCTCCCCAGGCTAAAATGTTGCCCTTCAAAGGTACCTAAGATACCCATTTCATACAAAAGTTACTGTCATAATTCCGGTCTTTTCGAATTAGTTCCTTAATTGACCCATGGTATACCTGCCCGAATCATCTTCAGTCCAATTCCATCGATCTTTCAAGTCTGACAAGGCCACCGGAGCCATTAACGAACAACATTAATGCCACTCTCCTATCTCCTCCACCGAAGATGGTTGACAAGACCGTCTCCAAACCCGCGTTGCATCAAAACAATCTTTTACCCAACATTTTTTTATCCCATTTAAGTCGAAAAATATTTGTCCAATTATCTTTTAAAGGTTCCTCAAATAACCAAGAATCTAACCTCAAGCGAATAAAATTGTACTTTCATCCTCTACCCTATATCGCCACATCCATTTAGATAATAACGCCTCATTAGTAACTTTTAAGTTGCTAATAACCAAACCACCCAATCTTTTTGGACCAATGAATACTTTCCAGTTTCTCAATAATCTTGACAGGGGCTTTATACAGAGAGAGAAATAATATACCGATAGATAGAGTATTGGCCTATCAAGAATCTAACCGTGCTTCAAAAACCTCAACTACTGATTTCCAGTTTACACCGATTCATATAAGTTCCTACCCTTATTCCCAAATACTCAAAAGGTATCCCGCCCACTTTACATCCTAGCACCGCTGCCATATTACCGACTTCCTCCAAACACGAGCCGATCCCAAACAAATTTGGTTTATGCATATTAATTATTAGCCTCGAACACAAATTAAAACATCTTAAAATTCTAGTCATCTTCTCTATGTTTGTCTTCGTCCATTCCCTAAAACCAAAGCATCATCTGCATAAAACATATTAGAAATTACTAGGTTTAAACATGAAGTCATGGGTATTGATGAGTATAAGAGTTATGAGTTTTATTTAAAATGCATTATGGTGATTAATAGGCTTAAAATAAATCAAATTTTAATAGGATTAAGTGTTCAACTCAATGTTATTATGACTCAAACGACGTAAAAGAAAAAAACCAGTATTGTTGACTACTTGACTTTTTATTTTATTCCACCATTTTTTTTAAATATATTTATATATGTTTTAAACTTTGGTTATACATACAACTATGTGTCAATTGTATATAGAATTGCAGGATAGTATTCTTTGCTTTTAAACGGATATAGAAAGGTTGTTTACCTAAAGAAGCTACGATGGCGAATTGTGAGTGAGCTGACAACCGACAATAGCAGATAAACACACCTGACGAGGTGGGGAAGGATCCCCGAGCACTGGCTCGAGTAGTCATCGGTGGCAAGGCAAGTAGTCAGTGATCAAACATGTTTCCCATTGCCCATCAATAATAGTAAACAAACAATGTTTCCTCTTTGGAATTCCTTTTTCAATATCATTTAAAAAATGATAAATACCCTTCATACAATTATATAAAAAAGATGAAGATAAATTCATACGTTTTTATGCACTAGTGGGTTGCCCGCACGTTACGGCGGGACCACAAAATTTTGGTTGGTGATTTTCAGGGCGTACACAAGTTGTTATTTACCTCAATTTGGTTTTGAGCCATAACCATAACTTTCGATTAAAGTATTTCAAAAACCGATGGTTTTCAATTATTTCAGCTTGGTAAATCGGTTATGAACATTGGGTCCAATAAGTTGTCGACTAATAACCGGAAATTTAACTTGAAATGAAAATTATCATAATATCCTCTAACCTCATGAACCAGTGGAAAGTTTGTGAGCGATGTCTTGTTACAAGCCTTGGTAGAGTTTTGGCTTCTCTTTGCGACAACATGATGCTTGCATGATTTTGGTATTGTTTGTTAAACTGATAGAAATTGAGCACAACAGATTAAATGCCATGATTGCAAACCATTTACGAAGTTGTGGTTATCTATGATGTTACTCTTGTTCAAGTCATTTGGTTTCTGTATTAACTAAAGCAATATAAGCCAAAGTATAAAGTAGTGTTTTTTTTTAATTATGTTTTAATTTATAACACACTTTGAATTTAAAGTTTAACTTGTTTCATGGAAAAGCTTTATTAATTGATTTTGAGAATATGCAAAATAAAAATACTTGTGTATAAAAGAAGAAACATCAATCCAAAAAAAAAAGTCCACCCTGAATTTGAAAAGCTAACACATATGTGTCATCTTTAAAGTTCCAAATTCAACTTAGATGTTTAAAGTTTCGTGCCTTTAAAGTGTGTTTAAAGATTTTGTTATAACGATAATAAGTTTAAATCGTATGCCAAACTTAGTTTACTAAAGCAAACAACATAAAATTTTGGTTGGTTTCACTGGTTAATTGACCGAATCTAAATAAAGAATGCATAAAAAAGCTAAAACGGATATAGTTAAAACTTAAAAAAGTACTCCAATTATTATATTGTTAAACATAATCCATTAATATAAACAGTATAACTTAAATAAATTAAAAACCGCACTGCAATGTAAGAAGTACATAGCCTAAACATTTTCAAATATTAAAATTAACCAAACCATTTGGTACGATATAAAATATCTTAAATCGAAGGACATACCAAGAATCGAGACAATTCTTATACATGATCAAGACCATTTTGTTAGTTTTAATATTTAAGATTATTTCATTTAACAATGCATAAAATAAAACACGCACCTGAGTGTAAAACCTTCGCCGCTATTGATCATCATTGGTGGGGTTGTGTCACACCCCGCCCAGGCCGGGGCACTTACAGTGACCAGTCGGCGCAAACTTAAAGCGGAAACGTAATCTCATTACATAACTTGAGTGTTTATTACAAGCCAGTGTGATCCAAGTACCACCAAGCTAAACAAAGCTTAACCATATTACGCTGAAACATCTAAAGTCATCCCACGCTCTATAGGAACTCCTAGTCCTTACTTCATCAACCTGTGATACATGCTCGAGTAATAAAAATACGTCAGCACACAGCTGGTGAGTCACATAAACTGACTCATTTGTAAAACACCCAATAAACAATTTTATTGATCAAGTATGAGCTCTTTGCACGTCACCATAATCATATATCCGGCCTAAGCATTATATATTCACACATACGGCGTAAACACATCCCATATAGCCGTACGTGTATGTCCACGCATGGAAAATATAATGATCATCATAATATATATAACACCATGGATGCCACACCTATGGTTCGATGCATATACATGATCAATCACCACAAAAACAATTTTATGAGCAAGTATCATGTTTTGAAAATAGTTTAAGTAACTCACCTCTTTATCAGCCCTTTACAATTGGCAACGCTAATACAACCAGGTAATATCCCAGGGTCCTGATACAATTATACCACCCCTAGGTTAGGTAACAGTACACCTAACTAATTATTATTATTACAGTTGGATATTGGTTAGCGCTATCTTATTTAAGCATGGATGATCAGTCCATGCCTAACTAAGGCTAGGTTACCCGATACCCACCTCTAATAATAATCCTAATACCTATACCTAAAAATAATAACACTACACTACTACTAATAATAATAATAATGCTAATAAAATAATAATGAACTAAACATAACTTAAATGAGAACATACCTCAAGACTCTCTACGCCTAGTTGGTGTAGAGTCTCCCTTACTCGTGCTCCTACTTGTGTTCTAAAAATGACTAATAACAATACCCAACGGGGCATCGTAGGCTCGGGATTCTCTTATACTAGAGCGTTCCCAAAAGAAAGTCATATTCTAAAGTCTAACCATGTGTTCCTATTTATAGAGTAGAGCTGCCTGCTTGATTTCTTTACTCTAGCGATGTGGGATCAGAACTTTTCTAAAAACCTTAAGAGTCGATGTGGGATCAATATCCCTTTTTGTAATAGCTTCGATGTGGGATATATATAATATATGAAATTAACACATATACGAATACAACACACACGTACACTACATATTTCAATCTTATGTTTCAAATTTTGTATTATTATAATATTATTATAATTATTTAAGCTGCTTCACTCGTTTATCTTGTATAACTTTCAACATATAACGTTTTATAGAAATACGAATATACTGTTGAGACACGTTTATTATTCTCTATGTTTTGACCTAAGTTTCATTAAAAACGGAGCAGGGCTGAATATATATAATATATTATATTATATTATCACTAAACGGTCTCCTATAATACTAATTATTCACCTAGACCTCATATTTCAAATAATCATGTTGTTTGTCATTTACTCGTTAACTAGCTTCAAATATACGAGTACCCATATCACATGTTATTGGTTCGTTTTACTAATTAAGGACTTGTTTTATACACTAATAACTATGAACCAACACATTTTATTTATATAATAAAAACGGGATGTTACAGGTTGGCACCTCCATTGATGGCTTATGCATAGCTTGTTCCGTATTCTTTTGTTCAAATAAAAAGAAATACATCAAACCATTTATACTAACCTAATTGGATAAATACAAACCTCTAAAGACAATGCGTAGGTGAGTAAAGAAGCTAGTCATTTTCCCATTTGTACACAAATAGGTGAGGTTTTCAATCTGTTTATGGTTGCATCTATTCAATCAATTTATGACTGATATTAAAATCTTTATCCGCTTAAAAAATGAAGTATCCCAGTGTCCTTTGGTTTCCAAGATAACACAAATTAAACTTTTCACCTCCTCTTTTTGGTTTTGAAACTCACTCTAACATTCTCACAAGTCACAAATGTTATAGTAATTTAAAGAGACATAAATTTAACTTTTCAACTTCTCATCTAAGTTTTAAAACTCACCCTTAAAATGTCACATTATAGTAATTTAAAAAGTGTAGAAAAGACAACTTTGCCCCTAAACTAACCTCATTTACTATTGTATCATAAGTATAAACACTTATATTTACTTAAATTTTATGATCATCTTTCCCTCATGCTTTATAATATAGTATAGATAAAGTTATATAAACTCGATACATCAAAAGGCACCTCAAAATCATATAACTAGGATGGTAAATTAGTAATTAGTGTAAAAGATGATTTACATTGTGTTTGTTTGCCTTATAATTAACATTATTTGAATTTCTGTTTTCAAATTAGTTACTTTATGTTAACTTGATCCGATCATACTCGATGTCATGATGGGTTTGAGTTCGAATCTGTAGCATGGAGAATAACATACATGCATCATCTAGCCCAAATCGTTATTAACCGTGGATCATTTGGCCGGAGCCTCGAACAACACAAATTTGCTTCACAGACGTCATTTTGAGTAATAGAGCTAAGCTTTTTTCCCCGTACAACATAGACATGTTACATTGTTAAGTACTTAAGTGCTTTGTTAAGTCTAGCTTTATATTTTCCTAGAAAATCTTTATTTTTAATTACAGTAATGATACCTAAAATATGGTAGAAATAAATTGTTTTGTTAATAATGAACCAAAGGTTTAGCTAACATTAATTACTTCATCTGGATGATAATTAACACCTACATGCATCATGAGTTTGCTACTTCTTCTTAGCGAAATTCGGTTTATATGGTAGAAATGTTATTAATCCAAAATGTTGTATTTGAAAGCAATTAATTTGTACAAGTATGCTTCATCGATCATGAGGTTGACATACTTTAACAGAGTTTGAACGCATCTAATGATTTTTTGTTATAATGTTGTAAGTTATTGTTGGTGTTTTTAGTACTATCAAGACATAGTTTAGTTGGGAATTAAATATGGCAAAAAAAAAAAAAAAAAAAAAAACCTAGTGGTTCAAAGGGCAGAGCTCCCTATTCACCAAGAGGTTTCGGGGCACCCCTGGTAGGATTCTTGATGACCAATTAGCGTGTGAATATATTTTATTATCTTTTAGAATCTGAACTTGTTTCATATTTGCATGGTTTCGGAAAATGTTGCGTGGTTGCATAAAACTTGCATGAAAATTGCTCGTTAGTGGTAACCGGTCATTAATAGTAAATGTGAGAAACAAGACAACAACTTGGTCCATCAACGTTAATGAGCAAGTTCAACTACAATTTGTAGTATATATTAAGAGATATGTACTCGCGCATGCGTATGGCCCCACATCAACGTTATGGTATATGGTGGGTTATGGTGGGTTGTGGTGGGTTATGGTTATGGTAGGTTGTGGTGGGTTATGGTTATGGTGGGTTGTGGTTGCTTATGGTTGGTTATGATTTTAGATTACGCTGCAAACGTTAACAAAAGTCTTCCTCTTACAGACTGCAGACCTTTAATCCACCTCTTCTCCTACAGATGTGGATGTGGTTTGCAGACTGCAGACATTTTACCTCTTAAAAAACAAACAAACACCTTAGTATTAAATAATTTTATATGACAAATATTTAGTGAAGGCGTGTGCATATGTAAATGGATATATAATCCAAGCGATGGGACATAACAATTCGACTGTAAGCAGCAAGCACACAGAACTCCTTTGCTCCTTCCCATCAAATTATTTATTTACAAGTAAGTACACAAGGTTTTATATGTCATCGAGCTTTTTCCACACATGCTTTTTCTTATTTCTATTTTTTGTGGTATTTTTTTTATAAGATCGTTTTTAGTTATAATACAACTCAAAGTATCATTTTTGTGGCAAATTAACTTTTAATATAAGATACGCATTCGCCACTCGTTAAAACGGATGCATGAAGATGGTTTTGTACTTATAAATATGAGACTTGCCACAAAAATATTCGGGATATAGAGCCCATTTTTTCAAGGGCACATTTTTTTTTATAAAATTCATATATTCATATGTTGTGTGAGTGTGTGTTTTTTTAATAGAAAACCTATTTTAAACTTAAAACTTTCCTCCATTGAACATTTATTTAAAACTCAAAAAATTATTAACCCATTTACAAGCGCAATACTCATTTTAAACTCAAAACTTAAGGTCTAAGAAGCATAATTTTAATGGCTCGGACATGACGCATAAATCTTCAGGGTCGCCACTGTGTTTGGGTGTAAGATGATGACCACATTTCGATGATGTGTTGCATCTATATATGCATGTCCATGTATTTTCATAGATACGTCTTTTTATACATACTTTATATGATGTGTTGTGAACATAAACTTCTTTCAAATGCATAAAAAATACTCTCTTTTTTTTTTCAATTGAACATAGTTTTAACAGTAACTTACATGGGCAGTATTGAAACTAACATGCGTTAAAAGTCAGTGATCGTTTTTTGTTTTAGTCCACTTGTAACATATGTAAACGATAAGAACCAAGAGTGTTACGATATAGTAAACTGTGGGGGATCAAGTTCGTAATATTGAGGAAATGTTCAAAACAATAAAACATGTGTACCACATACACTATTTTTGTAATTTTACTTTAATTTCTATTTCTAAATTTTCACAAATTTAAAATTTTGAACATGAACAAAAGGAAGGACACGTGTAAACTTCTGCTTTTGCCCCAACATTGATTGTAGCAATAACATTATACAATTATTTTACTCAAATATGTTCCAGAAATTATGTTCCTCTATGCAAAACTGTCTTTTTATGGTAATAAAAAAGCTTGACTAGCTTGTACAAATAATGCAATAATAAGGCTAAATGGTGTGGTGTCGTGAAAACGGGTTGTGGAGCCTTTTCATGCTAGTCCATCACATCAATACTAGCGTGAAATATGGCGCGGGGCAACCCTCATGGGGTTTTCCATCGATGTGGGCAGTGGCGAAGCTTGAACATTAAAGTGGCGGGGGCCGAACTCAATTTTTTCATTTCGGTAGGGGCCGGAAGATCAAATCAGTGGGGGCCCGATTCAACCCATATAAATATTACCCATGAAAGTTGAAACTTCCACCTCTAAGCCAAAAAGCAAGGGGGGGGGGGGGGTTGAGGCACTCCCTGACCCTCACTAACTCTCACCATTGGATGTGAGGTAAGTTATGGGGCTGTTGTGGCAACTCGTGGTTAGTTGTTGAAAAAGAGATTCATTTAAAATATTTAATTTAATTAGTGTATATATACACAACCTTTTGCTTATTTTTAGCACATATCTCCTTTTGTCCACTTTTATTTTTATGAAAATCTCAATGTATTAAACCAAAAATGAATCCCAACGACTGTGAGTATGACCTAAACCACTCATATGACCGAGACGACTCCCCAAATCCTAGTCCCCCTCAAAACCAAAACCTACAAATTTCGGGTCATGCAAACGACCACACGTTATATGCGCAACTTACATCCGGTGGAATGTATTATGGATCCTACCCCAACCTAATTTTCAACAACTAAGCATCCACCCGTCTCAATATCAACTACACAACCTCCCGCAACCTCATTTTTCTCAATTGTACACCAAATTTTGTACCCGAAACCCAACCGTAAGATGTCGGTAAAACGTTAGTTAAAAAGGTAAAAAAGAGAAGTCATAGGAAAAAAACCGAGGATAATGAGAAAAACATTGAAGGTGCTCCTCTAAGATGGGTTAAGGCGGGAAAAACGGAGTGACATTTCCATAATTTGCCATTTTGGGTAAGTTGTAAAACGGACTGATTTCGAGAAAAAATTGGTAGGGTTTTGTGGGATAGGTTAATGATTGTTGACTGCTGTGATTTGCGGTGTTTCGTGATGTTTCCGGACTGTTTAGATGCGATTTGGTGCGTTTTAGAAGGTTTTGCAGACTAAAGGTCGAACCAATATTGATTCGACCCATCGTGGGGTCGAACCAATTACCAATGGGTCGAATGAACTTTCCATAAGGTCGAA
This sequence comes from Ambrosia x helenae, assembly GCA_030844895.1. Lineage (NCBI taxonomy): Eukaryota > Viridiplantae > Streptophyta > Magnoliopsida > Asterales > Asteraceae > Ambrosia > Ambrosia x helenae. The sequence continues at coordinate 78,951 of JAUTDX010000616.1, forward strand.
TGAACTTCATACATGTCGAACGAACATGATTTAGGTCGAATTAACATGTGTTAGGGTTGAATTAACATGTGTTAGGCCGAATGAACTCGCGTTTAGGTTGTATGGATATGCTATAGGGTCGAACCAACTTACATGAAGGTCGAATGGACTTACATTAGGGTCGAACCAGTCTGGTAACTTACTGATTCGACCTTACGACTTTATACATGCGATTTTTGATGCAAACTTAGTGTTTTATGCATGATTCTTGTGTGTTAACTATATATACTTGATCAATTATTGTAACGGGTCACCAACGGGATGTCGGGTGTGTCCGGTTAACGTTTAAACACATTTTCAAACATACCCGGTCATGATCTGGACAATCGGGGACTAGTTAGCCCACGGGTTATTTGTCGAAACACTTACACAAACATTATGATAGGTCGCCCGTAGTTGGGAGTATCGAATCAGTTGGATAACTTATTGATTTGAAGACGCAACCTAAGGTGAGTTTCACGGCCCCTCTTTCAGTGTTTATGTTTTCGGGGAGAAACATGTTACGTACTTGTATTTATACTGATCATGTTATGTTAGTGTTATGTTGTGTTCTTACTGTACGATAGTTCAGTTCACCGTTGGACGGTAGTTCAGTTAGCCGTGGTTCGGTAGTTCGGTTGGCTGGGCTCGGCCGTTCAGTTCACCGCGCCGTGGGTTGGCAGTTCAGTTACACACGGGTGTTACACACCTGGTATCGTATTAGCGGGTTCACGCCTGTGAACTCACCAGCATTATATGTTGACGTCTTTTTGGCATGGTTTCTCAGGTCGCTAAGGTAGCAGCATCGGATGTAGGCGCACGAAGTCTCACACGACGTCTAGGGTTCTAGTCTCATGTCTTTAAACAATTTCGGACTTCAATTACTTTTCATGGGTTGTAAACAAGATTTTAAAGCTTACGTTGTTGGTTTAATGTTTAACTTGTGGTTTTGGTTTACATATCTTGTGCATATAGTTGTCGTTTATTGTGACTGTTGACTTGGATCCTGGTATGTCACGCGCCTCGCGGTAAAAACCCACATGTGAAATTTGAAGGTGTGACATTAAAGCCAAATATGTGGCCGGGAAGGACCATAGGGAACAAAGTAACATGATCATGGAGGTGGAAAAGGCAACCGACTGGCCAAGTTGAAATATAGGAGGCATATCAGATCAACAACATTGTGGAACAACATAGTTTTCGATCGGAAGAAGAGACATGAAAGTGGAAAGGTACTACGGGGAAAGAATTCTAGGTGAAGCTGGTATGGAAAGATTTGGCGGGTGTTAGGTAGGACAGGGTTGCACCCTTTCCCCCTAAGTTAAAAGTTTTGGCATAGTGTTATGAATTTAATAAGCAAATGATCCATCTTTAACAAAATAATACAATAAAAAACATTCACGTTAGATTCTCAATCCACTAAATTACACTATAAATCGCTACCATTTATCTCTTATTTTCAATTAAATAATTTTTTTTGTATACCTTTATCATTACCTTTTTTTCATCTCCTTCATTCACAACCACCTTCAAAAAATATTAAAAATTAATGAGGGGAACAGTGTCACCCAAATATACAGATAACAATAACTTTTTCTCTCACTCACAACCACTTAGAGAGACTATTGTACAAAGGCTCCTTAAAATACAAAGTGTAAGAAGCAATCCTGACCATTGATCTGTGTTTTAATCAAAATCATCATAAATTAATTACTGATGCGTGTTTTTAGTTTCAGTTAACAAGAAAAGGGCAAATTAGATAAATTGAGAGTATAATAATTTGAATTTTTTTTTAATAATCGCGCCTAAATCATAGCAATCGTTCTAAAAAATTTTAATTAAACCGCCCAAATCTCATTAATTCTTTAAAACGGTTACATTTATAGACAATCGATAGATTTGCAATTCTCATTTCATAACAAGCGATCAGTCGATTTGCTCTGAAACATGCTCTGTTTTTCCAAACAAAAAAACAGAGGATGATACTGATGTTGAAAAAAACACTCCAAAATAAAAGAATAACCATCTAAACGTAAATGAATAAGATGGAATGTATAAACGTGCGTTATCGTTGTAAAAAACTTTTATGAACGCAGATTCTGTTTTCAAACGAAAAACAGAGCATGGTTAATAAAAACAGAACTACAAAAAGACTAAAAAATGCACCCATAAAACGCACTAATAAAAATAAAAACGCACCCATAAAATCATAAAACGCACTTTCATCTCTCAAAGGCAGAACAACAAAATAAGCACTCAAAGACCTGCGTCCATAAAACACACCCATAAAAACATAAAAAACGCACTCATAAAATCATAAAACGCATCCATAAAATCAAAAAAGGCACCCATAAAAAAAATCAAAAAACACGTGCTATCTTGATCGTCGTTTTTATGTAATCACCCATAAAATAATAAAACGCACCATAAAATCATAAAACGCACCTTCATCTTCATATTCTTATTGATCATCAAAAATCTTCTTCTTCGTCATTCTGTTCACTACCTCAATGATCGTTGTTTTTCAGTAAACAGATATAATCAACATATAAAACTAAATCACTCATGGGATCAACACTCATTATCAATCGTGAACAAACGTTATAAAAATGAATGAAAAAACAGGGCGTCAGATGAATTGTGATTAGATTTTTGAATTAGGTAAGAAATAATGATCGAATATTGTGAAATCAGTTATAAAAAATTTGAATTCATATTTAACGATAAAACATGGATTGTATTACTACGTGATTAAATGAGGGATGAAAAAGTCTATAATACCCTTGAATTGGCTTCAGATGTTATAACCGTCAAGTTACACGTGACCAATTTTAATGACTTCCTACACTTTATAGGTTAAGGTATTTTATACTAAATATTTTCTCTTAAAATATATAGAACTTACTAACAAATATATGCAGGACTTGCTATGAATGCTATAATATGTCACAAACATAAGTTGGTTTTTACTACGAGTACATATTTTTAAAGCAAGAGTATCTTGCTAGAGAAAACTCAAGCTAATCCTACCTTAGGTGTTTTGTACTGCCTTTAAAAAGGTATAAAATGCTACTAAAGTAATTTATATAAAAACACCCATTTATATTTTTGGACATAAAGCTTGTACATTTGATGAGTTACACATATCCTAGTCATCCCTATCTACCACTTTATAACTCAAGTGTATAAACAACTTATTTGTAGTAAACCATATCTTAGTTTCTAATTAACCTCATAAAGTAACTCCTTAATGGTAAAGAGAGGTATCTCTCCAAAGAAAAACACAAAAAGAAAAAACTAACGGCCAGTAACATTTTCCGTCAACAAACGGAATACACTAACGCCGTTAACCCTTCCCCTATATAAATACTCCATACGCATCTCTGTTCTTGTCTCTTTCACTATTTTCTGTTTGTCTCTGTAGAACATATTCTTAACATACATCCACTCACATCAAATCAAACCCATTTCCCCTGGTCTCCGATCACATCACCGGACCACGTTATCCGTGGCAACGCAACTTGTTGACCGTTTATCTGTTATTTTATGTAAGCATAAATTAAAAAAAAACTACGTGTGTTGGTAAAATTTAGTTATATTTGTTGTATTTATTACGTTGATTGTTGTAAAACTGAATGACAGGTAAACGGGTAACAAGATTTGGTTTGATAAACAAAAGATAGAGACAAGATCAGAGTGTGTTTCTGTCTGATTGAAGGGTAGTCGTTTTCGAAGGTAATGTATGCATGAATGAATATCTGCTTTCGATTTGTCTGTTTGTCATGTCGTCCAACACTTGCACTGCTCTCTCTTACATTCTTCTTTCACTTCTAAAGCGATTGATCATACCATTCACATTTTAGTAATTCTTCCATAATTAAACTTCATAATATTATTATTATTATTATTATTATTATTATCATGGTCGTCCCATTTCTACTCTCTCTCTATCTCTCTCATCAGTCATTAGAGATGGTTATGCTGCAGACAAAAGCAAAACCAGGTGATCATATATTATATATGATATATCTAACAAAGTAATTAATAGAGTAATAAAGGTAATCAAATATATTTTAATTTAATAATATAGTGTTAACCAGATTCATCATTGTGACTTGGAATCTGGTTCAAGTCTTAATGCAAAAGATTGTGTAAAAAAATTAAAAATAAAAAAACTCGTTTTTATGGATAAGAAGTAAAACTTAATTACAGTCGTTAATTGGGAGAGGTAGTGTGATTTTAATATCCGTGACATAATTTTTTTTCGAGATTTTGTTTTTCTATATTTATATAGAAGTTTCGCCGTTAAAAAAATAAGAAGGTTGCAATGAATCGAATCGTGGAATAAAGGTTGTTTTTATTAAAAACCGGTAAAGCAAATCGATATCTGATCCCGGTGAGAGGTGTGTGTACTTGCTTTCTCTTTATTTGTTCTTCCTTCCTTCCTTTTCCTTTCTCCCAATAAATTGTTGTCTTGGAATTTTCTTTTCTTTTTTATCATATCACGTAACCCATCTCATCTGTGACCACTAGACGTAGTCTTATTATTATTTGGAATATTAATAACTTCCACACTTTTTTTATTTTTAATTTCAGTTTTCCATGACTATATACGGAGTAATTTTTTATGTTTTATTTGTGTACATGCGTACTTAAGTGTAACCCTTGAAAATACGGTACATTATAGTGGTGGTGTTATTCTTAAGCAAATATTATACTGCTCAAATTTGGGGATCATGTGGGGCCCAATGAATGTTCTATGGTGTAGGATAAACTACTTTTAAATAAGTTTTCAAGTACATCCTTTGTAAAAAAGAACTATGCTATCAATATTGTTAACTTCTTATTATCCTAATATTTTTTCAAACGATCAACTAAATACCATACCACCTGATCTTTGTTAATGGGTTAACACTGATAAATGGCGGTAAAGTCAAGTTTAAACTCATTACATCAAGATTTATTATGTTTGTGAGGGTAAGAAACTATATAATTTTAAATGTGATTATCAACATGATAATAATTTATCAAAATAATAATAATAATAATAATTAATATTATTATTATTTAAATAAGAAAATGTTTCAACTCTTTTTAAGTTTGGGAAATCGTACTAGAGGTTAATCTAGCTTTGGTTCTTCGAGTTGTTTACACCTTTATCCTTGGAAAGATATCAATTAATACAATATCATTATCTTAATGTTTAAGAAATCTTCTATTTCTAATTGATACATAAATGATCAAACATTTAATTCATTTCGTTCTTTGAAATTTCATTAAACTTACAATCAATGATAATTAACAAATAAAATGATTTTATTTTCAATATATATTATTCATAATCTCACTCTAATTAATGCTTAACCATCTTGAAATTTAAATGGTGGTATATGATGCTTATTTACCTCCAAAGGTGCTAAAGTTTTATTCTTTATGTTTCTGGTATGTGTGCAGGGAATTAAGGAAAAAGAAATTTTGTATTTTGCTTAAACATATAAAGAAGGATCGAAGGAAAAAAAAAAGTGCAAAACAAAGAAGATGCTGACGTGTATAACATGTTCCAAGCAACAGATAGAAGATGGAGGAGAGGAAGTGGGGGCGCGTGGGACTCCTACCTGTAAAGAACCCGTCAAAAGCCTCACAGCGCAGGTTAGCTTCCCTACCCTTATTCTCTCTATCCTACACACCCCTTTATATATATAATACATATATTAGTATGTGTGTGTGTGTGTGAATTGAATTAAAAATAATTGTCCTCATCCTATGTGGCTAATTGTGGAATACTAGCAGTAGTCTCTTTGCCTTTTCTGCTTAGTAGCATTATTTATTGCATCTTTTGCATACCTCTTTAAACAAAACAAAATCTTGCTCAGACCATGCTTATGACACTTATTGTAGTTTGTGGTACCATTTAAAGTTATTATATTTATACATGCATATATAGGAGACATTAAATAGTACTTGGGTTCTTTTAATGTATATAATTCTGAGTCGTGGTTGCTTTTTTCTCACACCACCATAGTACATTCTTGTTAGGCTAGAGATACAATAATAAGGATTGTCCCTTTTTAAATACCCCAATGTTTTTTTTAGACTTATTGATTGTGGACAAGAGTACAACATGTAATACTAAGATGGTGACCTATTGAGAAGTCTCCATTCCATCCTCACAATCAAAAATAAATTTGTATGTTTGGTTTATGTAAAACGGATAATATTGGTTTGTATAATGAGCTTTAATGTTATATACCCTACCGATATTTTGGGACGTGGGCCATAATATAAAATTCTCACTCATCCGGTGATGATTTGAGAGTCATGCCATAGACATAGGAAAACACCACTTCCGGACTGGTTCCACCAATCCGGCCTTAATGTTGAATCCCGGCGTGTCATGTTCTTGGATTTAAAACGCGCTCCTGAATGCCTGAGATGATGACTATACACCATGCACACCTCTTGTACATGAGAAGATTTTGTCTAGTATTATGTTGTACATATGGTTTTTTACGTTGGATGTATGTTATTATTTACATTGTTAGATTGTATATAGAGTTTATGTATATCTAAATCTTGGTCACATGATACTAAAAACCTATCTAAAATGTACAAAAAACTTATAAATACCTTGCGTCTTGCACATGTGATGCACTATGCTCCGTGCGCCTCGCATACGTGATGCAATACGCTTCTGGTTAATCTATTTTACTATTTGCTTTTGATCTAGTTCTAAATGAACTATATTGTTGCTTCTTACTAAAAAGTTATTGCCACATGCCCATATCTAGTTTAGAGTTAGAAGCAGGCCCACCCACATACTTTTTGCATTCTCGATGCTAAATACGGTGTAGAATATGGGGATCTGTTCATAAATGTGCTCTTCAAAAAATTAAAAAAAAAAAGAAACTGCCACTCTAAGTACTAACTACTAACTTAGGCTTTCTATATTTAGTTTGAAATAACTTTTATTTTCCGTTCAATTATTAACCTGAATGCCAAAAATTTGTTATAACTCATAACTAATTATTCTTTGAACTGCTCAAGAAAGTTGGGTAGCTTCTTTTCTTCACTTTTTTTTTCTTGAAGATGAGTCAATATTGAATGTAAATGTGACATTAAGACACAATTCTGAATGAAAGGTGGGTGAAATAGTCAAATAGTGTTAACTACTGGCGGCTACATTAACTGTGGGTCATCCTATATATTTTTTACCTCTGGATTATACCTGCACCACAGGCTAATAGGCAATGTAACATTCAAGATTTTTAAAAATTTACCTTCTTTCATTTACTTTTTAGCAACCGACATTCACTGTATAGTAAATTTCCTTGCCGCAACTTAGGTTGTAGCCCGGTGGTGAGAGGCAAAGTCTCTTTGTGGAATGACTCACGTTCAAATCCTGGGTAAAAGGGAAAAATAAGGAGAAGAAAAATTAACCGTTAAAAAAAAAAGAAAATTTCCTTGCCCCCTATAAGTCACGGATAAGGCTATACATGGCGTAGAGAGGGATGTTTATCGACGGGAAAGTTTTGTCAGACTATACACCTTTTGTAGGCCTATACGCCTATACATGGCGTATAAGTCTCTAACTGCTGGGCGTTAACGGCGCGTGAAAGTTAGTGCATTGTGCAACCCCTATACGCCGCGTATAGCACTATACGCGGAATAATGAGGAGAGTAATCACCCGAGGAATATCATATAATGGGAAAAGACTTAAATAGTTAAATAGATGTTGTAACATGAGTCCCATAATCATGTTTTTACTTAAAAAAACAAAATCTTTAATTAGTACAGTTTATGTACTATGTTTATGGATTGAGATTCTTCTACTACTTTTAATAAAAACAAAAAAGATAAGAAAAGAAAAGAATCCAGGATATTAAAAAGTGTAATCTCCATAGACTGAGACAAGATTCATTAAACTTGACTGAATGAGGCTATAGACTATAGTGATGGGCCTATATATGGTCTACTACAGTTTGGTTTGGAAATTGGAGAATATATAGTCACAGATTTTTATTCCAGCAACACCATGCAAAAAAAGTTGATGGATCTGTTAAGAGTGTATCTTAAGGAAAAGACAGGACACACATGTTGGAAAAAGAGACACACAAGTTTCATATATTGGACCCACAATTGATTTTTTGTCTGTTTCTGACCCTAATATTTTAAATTGGAAGACAAATACGTTAAATTAAAGTGACGTTACCCTAAACCGTAAACCTTAAACCTTGTTTGCAGATTAAGGACGCATTGAAAGTTTCCGGTCCTTCAAAGGGGAAACCTCCAATTGCACCTAGCAGTTACAAGAAAGGCCAAAGAGGTTACCCGGATTTCGAGACTATAGGGGCTCACTACCCTTATATGCAACCGGGAAACTCGAGTTCTACGCCTGCTTGGGACTTTACTAGTAATGATCCTCATCATACAAGTGGAGGTTATGACCCGCCGAGGCAATCTGGTCATTTGGTTTTGGAAGATGAAGATGAACCTAAAGAATGGATGGCTCAGGTCGAACCGGGTGTTCAAATCACTTTTGTTTCATTACCTAATGGCGGAAATGACCTTAAACGGATTCGATTCAAGTAAGACTTTATTCCCAACTAAAATGATACAAAAGTCTTAATATTACTAGATAAAATAACTATAGTCGTGTAACACTTAAATAGATTCGGTCCTGATGTTTCTTGAATTATTGAATATATGAAAGCCGAGAAATGTTCAACAAATGGCAAGCTCAGAGGTGGTGGGGCGAAAACTATGACCGAATAATGGAGCTTTACAATGTTCAAAGATTCAACTGTCAAGCTTTAAACACACCTGCTCGTTCTGAAGACGGGGTAACAGTTAATCTTTCTTCCAATTTCGTAAACACTTACTTAAGAAGCGCGCTAAACATTTAGAAATTATGCAGAGAGATTCATCTTACTCAAGGCTCGGATCAGCGATGGAAAGCCCAATGATGAACCCATCAGTTAACAAAGAGTGGAATAGGAACTATGGAGGAAATCCAACTTACAACGCAGGACCGAATGGGCCCAAGGGTGAGGTGTCATCTATGGAGGCATCAAGGACAACAACTTCATCTAGAGATGAAGCTTCAATTTCAGTTAGTAATGCTAGTGATATGGAGTCTGAGTGGGTCGAGCAAGATGAACCCGGTGTTTATATTACCATCAGACAGTTAACAGATGGCACTAGAGAGCTTCGGCGTGTTAGGTTCAGGTAAACTATCACAACATTCTCTTTATACAATTCATTGTAAAATCACTAAATATTCTCTCGTGTTTATGCAGCCGCGAAAAGTTTGGGGAAGTGCATGCAAAACTTTGGTGGGAACAAAACCGGGAGAGAATACAAACTCAATACCTTTAATTATACAAGAACCAACTACTCGAACGTTTTAACAAATTTACGATCATCTCTAACGAACATGATATACAACTATTATCGGGGTTGTAGAGGGTATTATTTTTTTTAAGCGAGGTGCGGATTTGGGGTTCTTAAACTTTTATGTTATATGTAATAGTCAATATCTTTGAAGTTAAGTTATGAGGGAGGGATTTGATGTTCCCTTTTAGGGGTTTAGATTGTGTTTGTAAGTTGAGATTTGCAGTGTTGTATCTATTTATTTATTGGTTATATTATGAAGGTGGGTTTGTTGGATGTTGATGAATTATGGTATATTGTTAAACCAAGGTTGTTTGTTCAACCTTTTGATTTAGTGACTCCCTTGGAACATAAAATTAAAGTTTGAATAGTGAACTTCAATGCTAGATTGGATAAGGTTACAAAATGCAAGAAGTTAATAAAACATAATAGTTGGTAAAACAGCCTTAATATCCTCTTGTTCTAAGGGTGTTCAATGGTGTAGATCAAACCAGCCAATCAACCAATGCCTTGCTTTTAGGGGAAGATTTTGTTTGCAGTTCAGTTTATAAGCTTGACCGAAACGTTCATGGAGTAGCGACCGCAGGGTATGGAGATGTTACCCCTTCCAAATCATAAGGCCCTTTTGTTTTTAAGGCTCGCCAATCAAACACTAAAAGGTTAGGCCCAAATCTATTAGCCTGCAGGTTGCAAATTGTGTAAGTAAAGGTAGCAAATGTGTTGGCTACCTCGATCGGAAGAAGAAAGAAGGGGTAAACCTAAGACTGTGGTGTGCGGGGCGACTTAGGCCCGTCCAGCCCATCTAAGGGCGGCCAACACCGCCCCCCCTGTCCCTCATCCGTCCAATCCGTCCAATTTTGGCCGTTCCAGACGGTGATGTTGATTGGTGGGTTTCAAATGGTAGGCCAATTTAAGATAATAAAACAAATACGGACCAATAGAAGTGAAGGACTACCCAAGGAAGACTACCCCCACACCCTTGGGTAGTCCTCAAGTTGTCATCATAAGAGGGCCCACAATTTGCTGACGTGGCGGCAACTTCTCCCAAGCCTTGCCTCTACCACACCACATTGTTTAAGTGTTTGAAGATTGGTAGGGTCTCAGCTCCAGCTCCAGCTCCTCGTAAACCGGCTTTCATGTTTCCTACGCCGTATCCGCCTTGATGCGTTAGAGTGGCACTTTTGTTGGTGATGGTAGATTTGTGTGCGTTGGGTTGTTTTTGTTTCTTTCGTCATTCCATGATTTTTATTGTTTTGTATCTAGTTTCTTTAAGTTTCATATGTTGCACCTTTTAGTGGTATTGAAATTGAATCGTTAAAACAAACAGCTACCAACACTTTCTTTAATTACCTTAAAAACTGTTGCCAATACTTTTAACTTACCGTTTAACCCAAAAATCACCCAAACCAAAAATGTAACCCCCATGTTCGCCTTATACATCATGATTTCCATACATTTTGTGACAAATCTCAAGATCTGCCAAGAGACTACCTGATAATAAACCGAAGAGCAAATTGTACGCCAACTAAAGAAACACATTACTTGAAGATGAAGGCGAACATGATATGGCTATAGCTATAGAAGCGCTTCCAACTTCATGATTTGGAAACACGATCAACACCACAGAAACACTTGTTATTCACACAAAACACTTATTTAATTAACTCCAGGACAGACCAACAAGATTAGACTCGCAAGCAGCAATGCAAAATAAACCAAATTATAACATGTTACGGCTTAGATCAAGGCAGGTATGATGTCAACCTGCCACTTTACTGCTATAAACTTGAGACCTTCCAGTAAACAAGTCTGATGATCTACCACTGGCCACCACTCCCGCCTTCATTGGTGGTGGCGGATGATGCCTGGTTCCACCTCTCCCCGCTCCGAGTGTCATATTTCCCAACTTATCAGCTGTATCACCAATCCCGTTTCCTCGTCCCTTCCCCACATTCATTCCTCCTGAGATGTTAATACACCAACAAATGTTATTCACTACACTCCGGCAGTTGCATCATATATGTATGAAGAAACTATGCTTATAACGGATTCTTACTCAGATTGTTTTTCATGGGTGGTTGGTACTTTGGTAGCCTTGAAGAGTTATTATTTGTCTTTTCACCAACTCCATCCTGAAACGAAACAAAGCATAGCAAGATGTTAAAACACAGATTACCAACATGGAATATGTACAGGTTAGGAAAATGTGTTCCATCAGTAATTGTTAATCACACCTGTCGGTTCATTTCCAGTCGGCGTTGCACACCTGCAACAAATTTTAAGCAGAACATGAGTATATAAAAAAAAATCAACAAATTACCAAAAATATGCTTTATGTTGATAGTAATCTAAACACTTCAAGAACACACAATAATATGCTTTATGTCCAGAGATTTTTTTTTTTTAAATATTGTGTGCCGAAAATAACTATATTATCTTGATAGTAATCTCAACACTTCAAGAACAACTTTTAGGATACTTGAAGCATTACAAATACACTTGTTGCCACTTTTGACCCGCTTTTAGCTCTTTTTTACAAGGAAACACAATCCGAGTGAACAAATTATACATAAATCATAAATGGATCAAAATTCCACCTTTTAACAATTACCAATTAAGATATATTTTCAATACCTGAATTTAGAGATGCATTCACTTTGGTTGATGAAGTTAAATTGCCGGCTGGCTTTGAGTTGGGCAAAGACCCATGATATTTCTTGGCGCATTTCTGGTCCACAACCCTCCTCCCGCTCAATCCTGCTGAAAAAACTTAAGATTACCATCTTATGCGACAGTTAAAAGGTAAAACAGCCAATTGATCAACAAACCAGATGGAGGTGTCCTAGAAATAGTAGTTGATTTAGGACGAAGAGATGGTGGGACACAGTAACAGCTCTGCATATTAAAATAACAACTTAGATAATATCAAGTTCTTGACTTACAATTTAATCCATATAAAACATAGCAGTTGCTGACCACTTTTTAGTAATTTGAATGTTTCTGTACCTGAAAGAAAGGATGCTGAAGAGCTTCCGATGCTGTTGGCCTCTTACATGGATCCCAAGAGCAAAGCAACTACATAGCAAAACAATGAAAACATATATCATCATCTGTCTAAAATTTTGTGGTGGTAGCAAAGCATAGTAACTAATGCTTACTGCAATCAGATTGACTGCATCCTTGCTTGCAGATGGTACCAATGAAGAAAGGTTTACACCACCAAGCTGTTAAGACAAAGCAAAGCAACATGCTCCATTAATTTGTTTTTGTAAATACATGAGTTACCATCTCACTTCGGTAAATTTTAACAAACAAAATACAAAAAACCTACCTGTGGAAACAGATAGTTGATACCACTAGCAAGCTCAAGTCCTTCAGCCCAAGAGCTTTTTGTTGGGCTGCCTATCACACTGCAAATCTTATATATTTCATCTGCTTCACTGCAGACACCAAAGGGGAGGCAAGCGTTCAGTCGCAAAATATCCAACTAACAAGTAGCCAGTACTTCAGTTCCTACTTAGTTACAGCTCATGAAGCACATAAAAGAATCACTTTATGGAACCACACTCCTGTTTGGAGTTTCATCTTATAAGTATACAATGCAACAAATACACTTGACCAAGTTACTTAAGAATATGTTTGTATAGTTTTCTAGGGGACTTTTGCGTATGTAGCAATCGAGAACTTATTGGTAGCTATGTGAATAAAATTCAGCTCTTTCTAATTGGTCTACAATACGATTAACAGCTCAAGACGACAATAATAATTATTAATTATTAAACCGCAATCCTTAAAAGACTAGACATTTCTAACGCATTCAATCCTATATAAGGAAAACAAAAATTCAAGAAAAATCTATTGAACACTGACACTACTGTTACAATGGAGAAAAAGCGATGCAGATTTTATTTATAAAAGAATCGGTCACACACCTTGAACCTGGAAATAGTGGTCGAAGCGTAAACAATTCAGCCATTATTGCTCCCATTGCCCACATATCTGTTGATTTAAAAGAAATATAACATTATAACAAAATTAAATTCCGCATGAAGTTGTATAAATATAAATAGATTAGCAATCACATATGTTACACTCACCAACTGCAGAACCATACGTTGGTGCTTGGAGAAGAACCTCAGGAGCACGGTACCTGAAAAGACATTTTTCAGTAAGTAACACGCAGGAAGCCATAAATACACGGTTTTCGAGTATGATTCATAACTAAGAATGATCGACCACTCACCAGCGTGTTGAAACATACTCGGTGTAAGGTGGTTGGGAAACGATTTCACGTGCAAGTCCAAAATCAGCTATTTTTATTAAATCCTTGGAAACAAGAAAGTTTTCTGCAGCATTATATAGAATATGCAAGCATTCAGCCAAAAGAAAGTACGAAGATACTACAAAGTACAGACCATTAACAGTCTATCTATTTATGTGTTAAGAGATCATAATAATCACCTGGTTTAAGGTCACGATGAAAGTAACCACGCTGATGCATATATGCAAGACCTTGAAACACTTGAAAGCACCAGTTCTTGATTTCAGTTTCAAAAGAAAAGCTTCAGTCTATCTTTCATAAGTTGGTATAAACTGTATTCCATGTACTCAAACACAAAGTATAAGATGTCATTTTCTCTGACAACTTCCTTAAGCTTCACAATGTTTGGATGATTCATCTTACGAAGTGACTGCCAATTATACAAGGTTAACTTAATCATTTGCAGGCAAGACAATGTCAGAAAGTACCAATTAAAAAAGTGGTGTTACCTTGACTTCTCTTAAATTTATGCACTCTTCCCATGAATAATACTTTCTCTTCATTTTCTTAATTGCAACCTATAAAACAAATAACTAAACTTTAGGAGAAACAATCACTTGAACATCTGACAAGTTTTGAATGTTGCAAGGCCTGTTCCAAAAGGCTGAAATTTACCACTTCACCATTCTGCTTATTTAATGCTCGCCATACAACCCCAAAACTACCATTACCAACCTCCTTGATTAACTTGTACCTGCCAAAGAACACTCCTAACAGATTAGTTATGACTTCACGTCATTTTGTGGCCTATATCCAAAAGAATCAGCTCACCTTTCCATTTTCTTCGTATGCAACTGCTTGTAGTAACTTATTTACGTAAAAGACAAAAATATAGAAGAAGAAACAACGGACTTGAACCTTTAGAGAGCTATAAAACTAGATAATATAAGATATCCACCCTCAATTTCCGTGATTCATGCAAAAAAGAACAGTATGCTTCTGATGGACAGGCTTCATAGCCTTATTCATAATGAACGCCAGATCTATGGCACTCAGACATAGAACAGGCTTATAGTTATAAAGAAAAGAGAACTGAGAACTGTTGTGCATTATTATGCTTATAAAAGTGAAATTTTGTAGTTGAGACGAAAGACTCCAGAGAATAAGGACTCAGTTGCAAAATCTTCAGCCGATATTTGTGTTGTAAATCTGATTGGCATCCATCAGAAAGAACGTGTTGCAAAGAACATAATCTCATCTAGTAATTAAAGTTGTATGAAAATTTCAGCATACGCATGCAAAATTAAGCCCTGCATTGGAAGATCATACATAAGTATTAAAATCACCACAAAGGAAAAAAGAACAGCAGCTGATTAATTGAACAGTTACCTCAGTAGATGGTCTTTAGTTATTTTGAAGTGACTATTCTATTGGCAGTGCACTGGACATCGGTACAAACAAGAGGAACACTTTATTACTTACAGAGCCAAACTGCATCATAGAACTTAATAAGTTTAAAAAAAGGCTTACAACTCAATGTTCACTACAAGATTCAACTCCTATCTCATAAAAAACTTGCATTACTCCTGTTCAATTGTTTGTACTTTGTATACACAAGATGCTCACTAGGTGCAGTTAACTAAGGAAAAAAGAGGAAAACGTCTGGGAATAAGAGAACGCCAATCGAGAACTTTCTGGAATGAGAAAACCTGACTCTGGAAATAATCTGACCAGGGGTGCGCTTGCTCCATGTCTCACGGGTATACTAACCTTTACAAACTGTCAAAATAAATTAGCTTAATTATAATATTAACATATTATAAGGTGGAAAGCATCTTGCTACACAATCATATAAAGTCATGTTTTATAATAAAAAGATGATTAAATTTACAAGCACAGTAGATCTATAATTGAGATATGTTTTCTGAGCTTCTTCCATATATGCCTAATAAGAAGACAGTTTAGAAAAGATAACTTCTGTGAAAAACAATTAGAACAAAACAAGAAAAGTGTGTAGTGAACACATGTCAAATTAATTCTCCATAGCTCCATTCTCTTTCTTTTGATTTCAAATAATGACTGTGGCATGTAATATCAATCTAGGATGCAACTATACAATAAAAAACACATAGGAGATACATGTTGACTCAAAGAAGAGCATAAAGAATATTTGGTATAACCTTTTACTTGATTGTTTCTAGTTCAACTTCCGTCTCAGATTTGTAAATTTTGACATGCAGAACAGTTAATGTTCTAAACAATAAAAAAAATAAAAATAAAAACTACAGTGGCATTTTTTAGACTAATAAACTTATTACATGCTTACGACCTTACGTGCAATACCCATTGTTCTTACACATTGCGATTGTCACTACGTTATCAATTAATGCACTGACAATCTATATTTCACTACCTTATTTAAAATGCTGGAGACTACATGCAGCAGTGTATCCTTGTAAAGATGTGCCGCACTATATACTACATGTTTTCACAGTTACTACCCACGACCAATTAACTAAAGGGTAAAGTTCCACCCTCAGTAGATCTAAGTGACAAAAGAGACATCAGACATATAAGTAGCTGTCACAAGGGATCCTTGTAAAGAGGTGCCGCACGATATACTACATATGTTTTACTTGCTAAACCTGAATCCCGGTGTCGATCATTCTTTCTCACAATTGTTTAGATCAACTACAGTTTCTTAGGGTAATAGTGACCACATACTCCTCGTAGATTCGATGCCCTACTTAATCTGACAATCTAGTTTAATTAGGTTTTCTTATTGACCTTTCGCTATCGATCACACTAGAGCAAAACTAGCAAAGAAACATTGATAATAACATCCGGATTTCCTTGTTTCCAAGAGGCACAAATTGAATAAACAAAAGGAACCCTAAAACCAGATTTACTTAATCCGATCGAAAAGTAAACAATCCAGATCTGGTGTATGAACAAATGATAAACCAAACCAAAGGAAACATAAGGATCGCATGTGAA
This sequence comes from Ambrosia x helenae, assembly GCA_030844895.1. NCBI lineage: Eukaryota > Viridiplantae > Streptophyta > Magnoliopsida > Asterales > Asteraceae > Ambrosia > Ambrosia x helenae. Next base: position 95,618 of record JAUTDX010000616.1, read on the forward strand.
TGAAAAGATGGGTAGATAATAATAATAATAATAATAATAATAATAATAATAATAATAATAATAATAATAATAATAATAATAATAATAAGAATAATAATAATAATACCTGTAGGGAAGACGGCATAAGGTTATGGTAGCCAGAGGTGAAACGAGAGAGAGAGATGAGAAGAAGATGTCCCTCCACCCACCGATTGTGAAGGAAGATAGATGAGCGAACAATTGAATACCTAATAATAATGGTGGTCGTCAAATATGGACAGCGTTTATATGGATGGATACACGTGGGTGTATGTATATGTAACACAGGGATACCACCACCAAATCATGACAACCCCAGTTACCAAACCAAATCCATATATTTTAATTTTTACGTAGCGTTTGGTATGGTGGAATAAAATAAGGAACGGAATGGACTATTACGGGATAAAGAAAAATAGTGTGTTTGGTTGGTTAAAGGAATGGAATCATCCATTCCAGAAGGTATTTCATTCCTTCAAAACCATTCCATCTACCCCCATGTTTTTTTTCATTCTATCCCTCATTCATCTTTACTAACAACACCATAACCACCACCACCCACCGTCGTCGTCACCGCCCATCACCGTCGCCCACCGTCGCCCACCGCCCACCACCGTCACCCACCATCGCTGCCGCCACCACCCACCACCGCCGTCACTACCCACCACCGTTGTCGACGCCACCAACCACCGCCACCCACTACCTCCACCACCATCACCACCGCCGCCGCCATCCAACACCACCCACCGCCGCCTCCACCACCTGCCACCATCACTCACCACAGTTTCCTTTACCCACCACTACTGTCGCCATCCACCACTATCCACCACCGCCGCCGCCTCCACCAACCACTGCCACTACTCACCATTGTCACCCACCCACCATCACCGCCATCCACCTCCACCCATCGCCACCGTTGCCACCACCCATCACCGTCGTCCCCACTACCGTCGTTGCCACCACCACCCACCACCACCATCGTCGCCACCACCTACCATCACCGCTACCACCCACTACCGCCACTCACCGCTGCCACTACTCACCATTGTTGCCCATCCACCATCACGGGCATCCACCCGCACCTTCCACCGTCGCCGACACCCACCATCGCCGCTACCGCCACATATCACCACCCACCATCACCGCCACTGACCACCGCCCACCACAGCCACTCACCACCGATTTTATTCCTTCGTCTTTTCCCGTCTATCCAACAACACAAAGTAATGTTTTGTTTCATTCCCACATGGCAACCAAACAAGACATGAAATGGTAATGATCCATTCCATTACCTTGTCCATTCCATTACCTGGTCCATTCCATTCCCCCATCAATTCCATTACCTCTTACCAAACATACAATATATACTTTCACAACACATAATAACAACAATAATAGTATAACTTACTTTAAAATATTATATTTTTTTGGAAGAGCATCTTCTAAATTAGAGTTAATTGCAGTTCGTCCCTGTGGTTTGTCCTACCTAACAGGTTCAACACTGGTATAACACTCTGAGTTTCTATGGTTTGTCGGGCTAACACTTTACGTCCCTCTTATTAACGTCTGTTAATTGTGCTGTTAGTTTGTGGGTAAAATGACTATTATACCCCTTAATCTTATGTGAAATGACTATTATACCCCCATCTTCTTCTCCAACCAACCATCTCCACCGCCACCCTCCATCTCCTCACCATCTTTCATAAATTGATCCTAGCTCGGCTCGGTTCGTAACGAGCCGAGCTAGCTCGGTTTTGCTCGGATAATTCTAATTTTTAATATATATTATTTTTATATAAATATAATATACTATAAAAATCTTTAAAAAAAAGGGGGAGCATATTACATGATTAATATTTGTTAATAGTAGGATAGAGATTGTGCACTTGGATTGAATTTACAATAAATCAAGTTATTTTAATAAGTCGTAGGATGATGGTAATTGTCTAAGTACTCAAGTTATCAAACTCATTAATGCCTTTGATTTCAAAGAGATCAGTATATAGGCGTTCAATTGGACATCTATTACATATTTAGGGGGGTTAATTCATATGCTGATGAATTTATAGTGTATTTTGTTGAAATGTGATACTTATTTTCTATTTGTTTGAACTTAATTTTAGCTTGCAATGTAATATGTTGATCTTATTTTAAATGTGCTATTTTGAACTACTGCAATATTTTAGACTATCAAAATTTGAAAGTTATTTATCTTTTTTCTTTTAAAATCAAGCTAAACCGAGCCGAGCTCAAGCTTTGATTTTCAGCTCGGTTTTAAATCCGAGCCGATCACCGGCTCGATTTATAACCAAGCCGAGTTGGCTTGGTTTATAACCAAGCCGAGCCCGAGCTTGACCTGGCTCGGCTCGGCTCATGAACACCCCTACGGGCTCATACCATTCCCATCTGATATACCTATTTATCTATAACCTTTCACGGTTAGGATCTTATTGCACACCGCTCGCTACACAAAACAATTAACTTTTGGAACCGCAATGTGACACCATCTGAAAATATCAGTCATCACGTTATTGTTGGCAAACTCTTCAATCTACAATCTGGAATGTCTATCTGTGAAATCTATTGTTCCAGCATCCATCTTCCGAACCCACTCATCTTTTACTTCCCTTCGACATTGTTATTACCCTAACGATTAAGATATTCCTAGTCTCACATTTTTTTTGCGTTGTTCCCATTTCCTTCATCATTATTCACATAATGAATATATCGACCTACATTCCAGATTCCACTATTAGGAGTTCAAGTTCCAGCATTGCTCCATCGGCCATCCATTTCTAGCCTCCGCTGCCTTTGCTAATTTTATTTTTGTCCGTTTGTTTTCGTGAACACGTTCCTTTCCTTAATGAACGGACAAGAACATAAAATCTCGGTTGGTAAGTGTTCTTGAACCGTTCGTAAAGACATTATTTCCTTAACGAACGAACGTGAACAATGCTTTGTGTGTATTCATTCGGTTCGTTTACAGCCCTAACAAAATCTAACCGAAATAACCCAACCAACTTGGTAATTGACAATCCAACTTTGTTTTTTATAAAACTCAAAACTACAGCGCGCTTTCGGTTATGCCTCACTTCCAAAAGCGAAGTTCAGCAAACCGAACCGAACCATACAATTGAACTACTCTAAACCTGTTTGAATGTTTGTTACTGAATTTATGACCAAAATTCATTATTTTGGGTCAAAAGTTTCTTGTCCAAATTTTATTATTGTGTGGTTAACAAAAAAGGATAGCCCAAAAGCTTTAGGCCCAAATTCATAATTTTGGGTTAATTTTTTTCTAGACCCAAATACCCTAAGTGTAACAAAACCATACAAAAACCAAAAAAACAGAAACAATCGTTACCAAAATTTCAGCTTTGGTTCGGTTTGAGCCTAAAGCCGACCCAGGCACAACCCTTATAAATGGTGCACAAAACTATTTACAATTATGCATCAAAAGAGAAAGTCAAAGATACATGGACAAGGCCACTAGGCTAAAAGGCAACACCCGACCAAAACGAGTGGCATTGCACATGTATGCAACAATGCGTCTAACCTTTATAGTAGCGTATTAAACTTTGCAAGTTTAATGAACTCATGTAAAGGTTTCCGATGCAAAAATTTACGATAACACTTCCAACGAAGGAACAAAGCACATTTTGCTTGATATTCTTCTGTCCTTAAGCTCTTGTATAAACTAATGCATTCAACCTTTGAGTTGACTTATTATCTAGTTCATCTAACGTGTAATAATACAACATGGACTTTGGCCATTGGATTAACAATCAAGTATATATTTGAATGAGAAACAAACACTTTCATGTTTTGTTCCTTTTGCACCAAAAGGGTTACATAGCAAACAATGATACAACCTGTATTAGCGACCTAAAATATGATGATTTAGGCTATTTCACCATTAGTACAATTGATATTTTGTTATCAGTCACCAATGAGCTAAATAGTTTAAATCTTAAAACACGATTAGAATATTTCAATATCCGATTAAGATGTTGATTTGATAGAGAATGATGTATTATGTATAAACTAGTTTATCCTCCGTGACCGTCCCGGAATAGACAAATCTAATATGAAGTGACAAAATGTGTGTACAATAAAAAGAGTATATTGTTTTTAGGGAAAAAATCGCAAAGGATAAACACTCGATAACTGAAGGGATAGAGTCCTAATTCCTAGCGCGAAGACGGACCCTAACCCACAACATTGTTGATTCACAAGATCTCTGCAGACAGAATCACCAATGCCATTTTACAAGGCTAAGTGTTCAAAGACAACAGACCTCCGCGGAGCCAAGATCTACAAAGCTACACATAATCCACCCGCGAAAGACCCATCGTCCAGCTCAGCGATGGTTTGCCGCAGACCAATCAAAACCTGACGCGTGTCAGTCAAGGCCTGCCAGGTCTAAGCGCCAGCAGGGAAGATACAGCTCCCCTTATCTCCACTTGCTGCACTCAACACCTTTGTGTCAAGCGTCACCTCAGATGACCTTCCAGAAGGAGCAGGCTGACACAGACCAACGCCGACTGACACACCTGACGCAAGAGAAAAGGAAGCACTTGCAGCTACTCGCAGCGCGCCACGTGGACCAATGGCAGGGCGGTACCTCTTTCTCTCTCCTGCATTTATTACATCTAGTTTGCTTTATGATATCCTTAGTCCAAACTTAACCAATTGGGCCGAAAGGAAGGCAAGCCCATAACCTGGGCCAAAGCCCATCGTCGTGGTTATGGACCAATGGTAACCGACCTGTGTATTCCATATATAAAGGAGCTCACACCTCCTTTGTTCAGGATCGGATCCTCTCGAACATACACCTACAACCTACCGGGCCAAACACCATTTTTGTGTATGCTATTACGACTTCTTGTAACTCTAGGCGGCCGCCTCCTTTCATACGACCCATAGTTTCTTTCTTACAGGTATGGATCCAACCAAGGTGTGAAGCAAAGGATTATATTCTGCAGCAACACGAGTTTAGCTCCCCACATACCTCCTGTGAGGTAAATACCATACTCATTTATACTTGTCTCTTCAATAACTCATAAAACCTACTTCTAATTCTACGTGTACACCTCTTGCATATTGAAAATAAATAAAAATGATCTAACTGCTATCCATTTCTACGTTAATTTGGTGTAATTTTTTTTTAAAAGATGGCATATATAAAAGTTACTAACCTTTAAAAAACATGAGGGAAAATAAGGAAAAGATAAAGATAAAAATATTAATTAACATATTTGAAATTTTAAAATAATAATAATTAATAGTTATCTTTATGTAAGTTAAAATACAATTAAAAAAGCGTATTGAAGGGAAATCAAGTAGTATGAAAGTTTCACGACATATCCTTTTTCGTTTATTATAGATATAGATATTTTAGACAACTATGACCTAAGCCTTAAAGAATAAATATATAGCAACCAAATTATTTATATTGATATTAAGCTATTTAAAAACAAATATAAATGGATGTATACTCAACATGATACAAAGGACAAGATATCTCCCTCTCATCCACAAGCATCAAGTTAATAAAAACAAAATTTATTTCAAATAATTTATTGTTCTTGATATGGGCATCCATGTCTTTATGTTGAAACTCAACAACAACTAGACAATCTATTCCAAAAACATGATTGAAAATTTCCAATGTCATATTTTAAACATGATAAGAGTTTGTTGATGTGCATACCTATAGAGTATTATTATTAGGTTTATAGGTTTGGTGCTTGAGGGCGAACATCCACATATGTTTATACATGGAATTTTGACTCGACCGTCAGAGGAAGAAAGACTAAAGTGATCCCTAAGGTTGTTACAACTTACAACAACTCCTTTTTACTAGTCCCCTTCCATGTTACTATCCCTAAAATAAAAAGTAGACATCGTAGAAGTAACTTGGACTAGCGATTCAATGCTAAAAATTACCATAAATTGGTGGGAATCTAATCATCAAACCCAATTTCAAATGATAAGAGCAAGAGACATGTTTCGTTCCATGTCCCCCATGACGCCAAATGTTGACACATATAACCAATGAGTCAGCCTTGACAACCGAATTAGGACTAACCTTTGCATGCCCGACCCCATATAATGCAAGAACTTACAAGCATGTAACACATTTCGTTTATATACATAATTTACACATTGAAAGTAAGCGGTTAAAAGATTAAAAAATATACAAATTACAGAGTTTGATGTTTTTTAGACAAATATTCGTATTTCTTGTATGTAGAAATACAACTTTTTTTAAAAGTATGAACAATTGATCAAAAAATTAAATGACCTACGTATTTTATTGTTATCGCATTAATTCAATGTTTTATAAGAAACTCACCATACACATACATACAATACTATGCTTAAAACTATATAATGCACTGGTAGATAGTACTTAAGTAATAAAAAATAGTGTGTGTGAGAGAGAGAGAGAAATGTTGTTATACATTCGTTTTCGGTATCATTGTCAAGAATGGAGTGTGATATTAAACTATATTCTTACTTTAAAAAAGAATAACCCATAGTGCACACACAACATGTAGATGGTGTGTGTGTAAGCGTGAATTATGGGTTTCAGGACTTGAAGAAGATGGGCTCTCTTCATTTTATCTGATTTCAAAAAAAGTGTTTAAACAAGTGTTTTGAAGCCCGAATCGGGAAACGGACCCCCGGCCGGTCCGGGTTGATATGTTGGACTGGAGGTGCAAAGGACCGGTGGTTGACCGGGCGACCCGGCGGTTGGACCGTTTTTTTTTAATTTAATTTTTGGGCCAGTCGGACCGGCAAACCAGTGGGGACTCCGGTTCGGCGTTCGTTCCGGTTCTGAAAAATTGGCTTAAACTGATTTGAACCATTCAAGCCAAGTTAAAACAATCACTTCAGTAGAGATAGTGATAGTACAATTAGGTTCTCGTACGGTTCGACTACCGGTTTGTGGCCTAAAAGTAGGTTATTAGAACCCAGTGATGGATCCGTAATTTTTTTCTAGTGGATTCCTTTTGGTAGATTTTCACTATTTTTTTTTCAAATCATACAAGGTTCTCAGTAATATTTTCATTGTTTCCCAACCATAAGAACCCTCAAAAGAGAGTTGGATTTGTCCATGCTATAACTAACCGTCTAAACTGGTACCTGCTCTCTAGCCTCTGGGCTAACCCCCACATTTTTTTTGAACAACTAATTTCCTCTCCTTATTACACCTTTTTTTGCCTCATATGAAGTTTGAACTCCCAATCTTCCCTTTACAACCCCAACCCCCACATTATCTCCTCTTTTTTAATTCCCCCGGTTTGACTGCTCGATTAATTCCAAAAATATACAATTATACATTTATGTTTTTATTACTTGTTGACCCATTTATGGTGATATTTTTTAGGGGAAATGGAATCTAATAATCCTAACTTTGGGGGGTTGGAAGGCAGCAGTCCCAACTTGCAACTTGTACCACAGCAGTCCCAACTTGTCAACTATTTAATTTGGTTGGTCCCAGACTAACTGGGGTTAACTTTTTCTGTTAAATGCCACGTGGGCATCCCACGTGGCAGTCCTACGTGGCAAAATCTGTCCAGTTGGCAAAAAAACGTGGGTCCCACTTGTTTTTAATTAAAAAAAATCTATTAATTATTTAAAAAAATCTTTAAATAATAATAAAAAAGAATTTATATATATATATATATATACCCCTACATCTTCATCATCTTCACCACAACAACCACCTGCCACCACCTGCCACCACAACCACCACCACCATCTCCGACGACACCACCACCACCACCCTCCCTCCTCCTCTTCCTCTGTTCACCGCCACAGACACCACCACCACCCTCCCTCCTCCTCCTCCTCTGTTCACCACCACAAACACCACCACCACCCTCCCTTCTCCTCCTCCTCTGTTCACCACCACAAACACCACCACCACCCTCCCTCCTCCTCCTCCTCTGTTGACCCGACCTCATGACCCCCGTCTCCTTGACCCGACTGAACCACAACCACCACCACAAACCACAAACACCACCACCACCCTCCCTCCTCTGTTTAACCTACTTCCCCCGTCTCCTTGACCCGACTGACCCGACCTCCTCTGTTACTAGACCAAAAATACGACGACCACGTTTCTCAACCTAACAATAGTAATAATAATAATAATAGTAATAAACCTGAACCAGTTCCTACAGCAGTTGAACCAGGTGGTTGATGGTGACGAAGGCGGTGGTTTCAGGTTAGGGTTTCAGGTGGTTGATGGCGGCGGTGGTTTCAGATTAGGGTTTCAGGTGGTTGATGGCGGCGGTGGTTTCAGATTAGGGTTCAGGTGGTGACGATTGATGGGGTTTTAAGAAGAATGGTGGGTTCAGGCGGTGGAGGTGGTTGCAGATGGCGGCGGTGGCGGTGGTTGATGGTGGTGGGGTGAAGATGATGATGATGATGAAGAGATGATGATGAAGAAGATGTAGGGGTGAAGATGTGTATATATATTATATATATAATTCTTTATTATTATTATTATTATTATTAAATTTGTGGGCCCCTCTTTTTTTTAAAAAACCTTAAAACATTATAAATATATGACATGGACATGGCCCCATCCCTTTTTTTTGACAGACCAGCATTTTTTGACACGTAGGACTGCCACGTGGGATGCCCACGTGGCATTTAACAGAAAAAGTTAACCCCAGTTAGTCTGGGACCAACCAAATTAAATAGTTGACAAGTTGGGACTGCTGTGATACAAGTTGCTAGTTGGGACTGCTGTCTTCCAACCCCCCAAAGTTAAGATTATTAGATTCCATTTCCCCTATTTTTTATGTTGTTTCAAGATTCCAAAATACACATTCCACAAATGACAAATGTATGTATGCTGCCTGCTTGATAAAATTAACGGCCAGACCCAATTCTTTAGAGCGGTCTGACCAGTCCAGGCGACCTAGCCAACTATGCCGGTTCGGTTTGTTCTTTTTTATATTTTTATACCGTTGTTAGCGTATTACAATACGATATCGTAGTCACTAATTATCACAGTTAGCATTTTTTTCAAATTTTTTTTTGTCACCAGTCCATTTTAACATATTTCCTTAATCTTTTGGTGTCGTACAACAACTATGATTTTAAGTGTTAGCATCATGATTATATTCCTACGAGGGCCATATTATTATTCGAACAAATTAGAAGTTGATGCGATAATCTCATTTCTTTCGATGAAGAAGTGGTCCTGATATTAAAGGTGTCAATTGAAGCCATCCAAAGCTAAGAATCATCTACTAGTTTGGACCACATTGTCTTTAGGATCACGAACCATTGTTTGGGATGAGCCAACCTATCACATGCAAAATAAATAGTTGCAATTAATTTTATAGCTTATACATTCTAACTTGTACATCATGCAATAAAACTGTACATTGATCTATAATCTATGCCTTGTGACCTGTGCTATATAAAGTAGCACATTATTTGATATAAATGACTTGTATCTCATGCTATAAAGAATTGTAAATAGCTCCATTATAGCTTGTATCTCATGCTATGAAAGTTATACATTACTTGATATAAATGTGTATAGGAACATTTCCTGGTACAAGTTCTTACACAACCTTACAAAAATAATATAATTAAATAAATGTAAACTATTGTTACAACAAAACTATTATGCAACTATTGATGTTCATCAAAGATTATACGTATATCAGAATAAAAATCGAATGATCTGTAAATCAATTTGTGTCCTTTGACATTTTGAGGTCAACTACGAGCTTTGCTTCGAGTACCAAAGTTTCTTCTGGCAGATCAAAACCTTCTCGGTCTCGATATCATACTCGGTTGATTCTTTGTGACAACCCCATTTCATGCCTTTAGCTATTGTGGCAACCGCGTCAACAAAGTAGCTCGATTCCCTAATGATCACGTACCCGTTTGGTCTCAAGATTCGATCCATTTCCAATAACACGTATTTCATGTCACACCTACATAAAAATGCCAAATGTCAGAAACCTGACAATATTTACATGATATTATTGATGTGACAGATGACTATACACGTTTTTTTAATTGTTTTTTTTAAAACAATGCACATAGTTGAAGAAAACAAGTTTAAATATGATAGCTTACCTATGGCTTTCGGTTGTGAAGAGGCCGTCGACATGAAGGAGATCGTATGTTCGAGGATATGTTGAGAACGCCTCGCACCTAACGAAAGACGAAACAAGTGAATTTAGGCATAATAAACCATACAAGATTAAGGATTTTTAGTAGAGAGTCATCAAACTTACCAATCGTGGAAAGTACCGATGAGACCCCTATCGAAAACTACTGGAAGCGTGTTGGAAGCATACGAAGAGACGACGTTCATGACCCAAAGTGGATCTTCGACTAAAGCTGCAGCGAAACCACCATAAACCGTATTCATATCCATTACATTTCTAATTTTATCGGTACCAAGAGCCGGAAGCAGCTTCTTGTAGTGCTGAACTCGGCTCTTCCACTTGCTATCGTCGTGCTTGAACGCTCCATCACTGCCCCCACGAACGTCAGCAACGCGTTCTGGAGCCACGTGCAACCTTTCTGGCCATTTTGCAACAGCTTTCAAGCTTGATTTCTTGTTTTTCGGGTCAGGAACAACAACACAAGGTCTCAATGGTGTGTACCATCCCGAATCAGGCTCGGTCCCATCATCACATTTTGGTGGGTAGCTGTCTGGAGTATCCAGCTGTTTGTAGCAGCTGTTGTCTGTGGACTTTTGCCACACTGCAATATCATCTTTCTTGTTGTATAACTTAAAGCACATTGAAGTTAGAAGCTCTTGTAGCTTCTCGTAATCGGATTTTTGTTCTTCGACTGTCGTGTTCCAACCTCTCCAACGGTTCTCATAGTTCACGGGCGGGCCAGATAGGACCCAAAAGCCTCCCGGACGAAGGATTCGGTGTACTTCAAGCAGGTAAATTCCACCTAAACATCATTGAGGCATTTCATCAAACACATGCAGTGCATATCACAAACCTAAAATAAAGTTGCACCAAATCTATTTAATGAACAGACCATCACTGTTTCAAAAGTTTAAGAAAGTACCGAATTCTGTCCATGGGATCAGACACCTAGAGCAATGAGCCATATCGAACGAATTAGAAGGGAATGGAAGACGCTGCGTTGATATGATTCCAAGAATGGCTGGAATCCCACGTTCTAGAGCGAACTGAACTTGCGCCTCGTGGTTATCTCTTGGTGCAAGAGAAACTGTTAGAATTCCGCGATCAAGCAAGTCACCTCCCCAACTAGCAACCTGGGGACAAGAACCAAGGTTCAAAATTTGAGACCAAAAACAAGTGCAAACCCGGTGCATGAGGCTCTCACATGCGTGGGTCCTGGGGTGTCGGGCCTAATGTAAGATAACAAATCTAATGTGTGGAAACTTACCCCGCAACCAGTATCAATGGCGGTACGGATAGTGCCATCTTTCATCCCAGGAATAAGGTTTTGCATTAAATCAACATAAGCACTAACACCATTAGGAAACATAGTACCACCACCAGGGAAGTAAAACTTTTCCCCTTCTTTCCTTAACCAATGTTGGTTAGATTTCTGTTTGTTGATCCAGTCATACGGGACGTTTCTGAAGTACAATTTGATTAGATTTTAGTAAAGAGTTTATTAATAAGATTGTATTTTATAAAGATTGATAAAGATGGAGTCTTTACCTGTACCAACATTCGTTTTTGCTCTTTGGCCATCTGATTGGCTCTTTGTAGCCGTCCGGTGGAGGTACCAGACACTCTTTCCTGTCAAAAGCTGGTGGACAATGGCGTTCCATGAATGTAAGCCTGTGTCGTCCGTATTTCATCCATCTCTGTTTACAAAAACCATAAAAATGCATGCGATTAGGGACACGTTGATTATGATATTCGTGACAAACAAACAAATGTACCCAGTTTTATCTCACTTGTAGAGTAGGGTCTGGGGAGGGGCCAGGGGGGTTAGATTATGATATTTGTTGAAGATTACAATTTTGACCCGTTTAGGTATGAACGGGTTGACATGTATTGGGTTAGATCTAAAACTTTAGTTAAAAACAAATGGTGTCAAATCCAAGTTTTAGAAATAATCAAATGGACCAAACGCCCACAAAACTAAAGTCTATTTTTAATGCAGAAAACTTTTTAAATCATTTCAGTCATTCATATTGTTATTGTAATTTATATAATTAACAAAGACATGTTCCCAGATCAACCTAATCCATTTCGACCCGCACTAAAAATGACCCGTTGCAACTACACAAAGTACCTTAGGATCAGTGCAGGGCGTATAGTCTTGAAAATCAGCACTGCATTGGGGGAAAGAAACCGATTTGACTTGGACCGGAGTAGAAACAGACTTTTTAGGAGATTCAACCGCTTTCGCAACTTCCTGTGTGCTGGTGAATCTGTTCTTCTCAGAACAAAAGATCCCACCAAGATAAAACGAAAAACCGCACAAAACAACAAACATTATCCCCATTGGCACAACCTTTGACCTTTTATCATTTGGCTTGAGGGGCTTATCATGCTTATTATCATCTTTTTGCTTCATTTTTCCCTTCTGGATTACCAACTCTATTCACAAAATCAAGTAAAAAACACTTGTCAATCCCAGCATTCATATTGCAATAAAAACAAATCCAAAGTAGTTATTGCAAGATCCACCTAATTAAAGCCAGTGGATCCCTTTCAAGAACCGACAAAACACGAAAGGCGGTTTGTTACATACCAAATGAGAAATCAACTTGGATCTAATCAAGATCCAAACTTTTATCCAATATAGTAACACCCACAAACATTACTAGTTGTTACATAATTCAAATGTAACACATATGATCTAAATGAATGTTTAGTTCAAAAATAGAAAAATAAAAACAAGACAGATTCTTTAGTTACTAAAGATGGAAACTGTTTTCTTGTATTCAGGACAGATCTAGCTATAGCTAATGGGTGTGAACTAATAAAAGTCAAACAGACAGCAAAGTGAAGTCAGTCAGTCAGAAAATCAGTGTAGATCTGATGGTAAAAAAGAATAATAATAATTAATAAATAATAAGTGTGAAAATGGAAAAAAAAAGTGGAAAAAAAATTCAAGATCTGATTACAATAACTTCATTATTGCCGAATTGTTAGTTAGCATATGTCCATGTCAGATAAAACTTTATGAATAAATCACATGAAATTTGGGCCCAAATTTCATAAAAAAAAATCTTGTAGGGTCCTAAAGTGTTTGTGCCCACTGAGATATTATTACTTAAGAAACTGACCTCATTAAGGTGCAAATTTAATTGATCAATGGATCTTGAAGATCAATCAAGTTAAGTTAATATCAAATAAAATCCATTAAATGCTGTTAAAGTTCAGCTGACAATCATGAATTCATGTGACTGTTAATGCTTGTATTCAAGATCCATAAGTTAAATATAAAAGTCCACATAATTTACAAGAATTTAATCAATAAAGAACCATTTATATTAGATCTGCAACAAGAAGCTACAGACCCAACAAGATCTGGCCATCTGGGTCATATCAAATTCTTTTTATAAAACTATTTTGAGTAAAGATCTGGCAAGAACTTTAACATATAAAAAAACAGAGGTTGAGTAGGTACCTGGCAAAATGTTAATAAGTATCCAAGATTTGTGGGACAGTAAAGTGAAGCATACACAAGCACAAGGAATGAGTGGTTACAGAAACAAAATCTAAGAGTGATGGATGATTTATGATTATGAGGACAGATGACAGACAAGGAAAGAGAAAGGAGATGGGGTGAGAGAGAGGAGGGTATCTCTTGGACTCACACACATAGATGCAGCATCCCTACATGGTTGTATATATATACATATTTGAGATGATTACCTTAAAAAGTTACTGGTTTTACACCTTCTTCCTGGCTGTCTTTTTATTTTATTTTATTATTTATTCTTTTTTTAAATGACAAATTTGGATCACTAACGAACTACTGAAGTATCATCGTGTAACCAGTGGAACCACCAGATCATATCCATCTCCACTAGGCAATAATGCCTATACGTCAATTGAGAAGGAAACCCAATAAATCTGGGAAAAACTTCTTTGTGAGAATCGAACTCAGGACCAAATGGTCCTTAAGCCTTGTCCCACCTTAAGATGTCAGTAGGCTATAATACAATGGGCTGTCTTTTTTTTTTTTGAAAGATTTTTCATTTCTTTTTTTGTTTTTTTTAATTTTAAAGGAAAAAAAAGTAGGGATTGGAAATTTAATGTACTTGTGTCTCTGAGTTGTGTCTTCAATGGTTCTTTGTTTTTTCTTCATGGTGTTGGGACTTTATTTCACTTGTAACAAGTACACATATAAGATTCTGATGATAGATAAACAGATAAGATAAGGATGTTCCTATGTTTAGCAAGGGATAAAAATAGAAAGTTTTTCACCTTTTTAGTTTTTTTTAATAAAGACAAAATTACACTTTGTGTCCTTAATGTATCACTGAAATAATGAAACGTGTCCTTTAAAATTTTTTTTTGCATTTTATGTCCAAAATTTGCTTTTTTCTTGCATTTTATGTCCTTTATGACTAACTGGGTTAGTATTCTCAGTTAACCTCAAAAGCATCAGGGGTATTTTTGTCCTTCACCATATTAAGGACACAAAGTGTTATTTTTTTTTTTTTATTATACTTTAGTTTATTTGTGGGACCCACTCACCACTAATTCATCTTCAACCTCCATTCACCACCACTTCATCTTCAACCTCCACCCATCACCTCTTTTTATAAACCCTACTTGTGTTAATGATAAAAAAACCCTCCTAGATCTGACAATGACCTCCTCCACCTCCCCACACCCCCATCACCTGAAACTCATGATCACCTTCTCTACCTCTTCGACCTGAAAGCCACATCCTCCCCTCCTGCCTCACCACCGACACCGTAACATCTTCCAGTAACCACCCACACCTCCCATTCTGCCTAACCCCTTCAGTCCCCACCTCCCACTGACCTCACCATCGCACACAACCACCACACTCGATCTTACCCCCCACCGCCCCTCTCCCAATCGACATCTCCAGCTCTGATTGTCACCACTAAAATTGTGAATCAATGGTCGATCCGTTATATCTTTGCATTTACTTTGCAAATTAAAGTTTCTTTATGTTACTTTCGATTGACCAAATGCCCACAACCACCACCTTCTAAACTCAATTCATATCCCCAGCCCCAGGTTATTATTCAGTAGCGTAGATCTCTATCTAGCTCTTTAATATACAATTTAATTTCCAGGTTAAAGTTATTGGTTGTTGATTGATTAATTGGCTCTTTAATTGGAATATACTACTAAATATGCCTAGTTTTAGTGGACGAAATTGTATGAAAATATTTATTAAAAGTTGCTACTTCGTATTTTATGATGATCATAAGTCTGTGAGGACTATGGATTGTAATGTGAAAGAATAATGAATAAGAGGGAACAACATGCCAGTGAGTTTGATGTGAGGTAGGGTGTGGTGGGTTTGATTTGATTAAATAATAAAATATATTATTTCATTTGTTAAAAAATCAAGGAAAAAAAAAGAAGTGGTGGGTTGAAGATGAAGTGGTGGTGGGTGGAGGTTGAAGATGAAGTGGTGGTGAGTGGGTCTCACAAATAAACTAAACTATAATAAAAAAAGAAAAAATAACACTTTGTGTCCTTAATGTGGTGAATGGACAAAAATACACCTGACGCTTTTGAGGTTAACTGAGAATACTAACCCAGTTAGTCATAAAGGACATAAAATGCAAGAAAAAAGCAAATTTTGGACATAAATTGCAAAAAAAAAAAAAATTAAAGGACACGTTTCATTATTTCAGTGATACATTAAGGACACAAAGTGTAATTTTGTCTTTAATAAATGAATATTGTTATTTTTTTTTTCTGCTTTCAAAGTTATGCAATGTCAGTTTTTTTTTTTCTTTTTTTTTTAATCACAATTTTCAAAAACATACAGAAATTGATATCATCGCAATGGAACACACTCGCTCATTTGAACAGTGACCTCCTAGGAAGGGGCATAATTTAACCCAACATGATATCATTTAGGTAAATGCTACTTGATACTATGCAAAAAAAAAAAAAAAAAAAAATTATTTGATCTTCCCTCACTCTCAATATAAAAAGCCATTTCTATTCTATACAATACACACACATTCATTCATCACAAAACCATTTTAAGTAAAAATAGCGTATAAATACGTGTACCTTTCCCTTTAAGTTTGATGCATAAGATGTGATGTGCTTCTTTACTTAAACTTGATTTGCTAGTGAATGTGTTTACATGCGCAAACACACATATGTATAGCTACACAAGAGTGGATTCCACTCAAAAGCAACCTACTAAGTATTACATTTTTTTTATCAAAACTTATGTAGTATTAATTTGTAACATGTTACAAAATTCAATTATCAATCTCCCAAACCTCATAATCTCGGTTGCAACATTAGGTCTTGCGCCGCAGCACCCTAAACCGCCTTCAAATTTACTAAGGAAGATGAGGCTTTGATTGCATTGTTAGGTTTTCAATTGGGTTTTTGAGCATGCTTTCGTTGCCATCTCAATCATATTCATAACACTTTCCATTAATATCATTGACCTACTTGAATTAAATCGCAACTAGAGTTTTGCACTCCCTTTTACTTTTTATTTTCCTATTAAGTTCTCAACACCATTTGGGTTTTAATTTCTACTTCTTAATATTGTTTGTGTATGAATTGGAACCTTTTTTTCTCTTTAAAACGTATAGTTGGGTCTCCGTTTTGTGCAAATTGTTTTATAGTGAAGTTACTCGACAATCTTTTTAAATACTCCTCAGTGCAATTATTAGACCATTAAGGTTTTTGGATTTAATTTCGCATTTTAATAGCCGACATCGTGGTGATGTCTATTGACTTTGTGGTGGCTAGTGGTCTAATGTGGCCGTTTTAAGGCACGGGTTGTTGGTACCAGTGTATCACACCCTCATGTCACATAAGGCTTTAACGCCCTCAACACCGCCCTAGGGGCGCCAAAGATCCTCCCGTGAGTGCAATGGCGGGCGTGAAAGGCTCCAATCCTGGATGCCAATTTAGAGCCTTGTATTCATCTTGGGAGAGGGGAGAGGGGGAGAGGGGAGGGGGGCTTGGCTCCGCTACAGGCCGGGTTGGTTACCGTATGCTAATTCCCCTTGAAAAAGTTTAGCTACTCAGTTAGTGGGTTAAATCCGCCACTTTGCCTTTGTTAATGCCATGGACCCGTAATTTAGATTTAGTGTGTGCTAATTTTTTGATGATGCTTTGTAACATCTAGTAAATTAATTTGTCATCCGAATATGGATTCAATGTTATCACTCAAGTCTCGAGCAATTGCTAGTTCAGTAGATCGGTTATCACTCAAGTATCTAGCGATCGCTAGTCGAATAGATCAGGAAATCAAGATATTGATATTCCATTGTTTGATTACACTTTTTTGTCTTGGTGTTCATATAACTTCTTTTTATATTATTAGTGTAATTATTTTACTCGTTTTAACCAATCTATTTTTTCACCCTGCTGACAAAAATCATGGAATTACAATTGTTTGTTTATATTATATTCAGTAAAAAAAAACCATAAACAACTGTGCATTCACTTTTTTTTTTTTGTTTAATTTGTGTTGAAAAAGTTTTACACTGAAAAAGTCCAATAAATGTTTATTCCAATATAATCAAACTTCAAAACAACATTACATGTTCCCAATTACGACAAGGCAACAACCGGCAACAGTAATTGCACATGTTAATGTGGTATCACTTTCGATTTCATTTACAACTGTGGTCACACTCGTACTTATGAAAAGAAGCCAAACAAATGTAAGAACATGAATTATATAATTGAGATACCAAGTTATTGTTTTACCAATTAACTCTATTTAACTTATGTTAAAAAACAAATTAATAACAATTTAAATTAAAGTTCTAAACAAAACCAACGCAAATAAGTAAAAAAAAAAATGTGCGCACTTTTGACAACTTAATTTGTGAAATTATTGTGGGGTTTCAATCTTCACGTCACCCATGTTAGGTAACAGGTATTTATCTTCAATCTGATTGTGATAACAAATTGGCTTTTGGTTACACGTAGGTCATGCAATGGTGCAAAAGTAGATGCTATAATAGAATAAAAGTAAACGAAGTGACAACCAAAATCAATGGTGTTTGTAGTTAACTAATTTTTATTTCTTTTATAAACATCATATTATTTTTATAATTTTTATAATATTATCTATAGTAGTTTAACTAAAAGGTAAAAAAAAAAAGTGAGTGTAACGCAGGCAGTAATGATTTCACTGTAAACCCTAAAATATATGTAATAGTTTAACTATCTACCCAAGGCATTATAGCCTAGTGGTATCTTGGTGGTGAGATAAGACTTAGGGGCCATGAGGTCTTGGGTTCGAATCTCACAAAGGGGGTTTTCTCATAATTATGAGTTTCCTCCTGAATTGGTGACTTGGTGGTGAAATATGATCGCGTGGCAACACTGGTGGCACGATGATACTCCAGTGTTCCGTGAGTGATTCCAATTTGTTGGCCGTTCAAAAAAAAATAGTTTAACTATCTTTTTCATTTTTTTGCCAATCATTGTTTTTTTTTTCATTTATTAAAATATGCATACCGATTATAAAACAAGATATAAAAGTAACAAGTATAAAACTTTTAAATATCTAAAAAACATTTATAAACAAAAAAAAACTTAAAATTATTAATTGTCATGACCGCCACAACCTTGATTCATCCATAAAGGTTTTATCAAATGCAATTGAAGATTAATGTGCGTTTTCAAATTGTATATTAAGAATAGCTCTTTTCTCTTCAGAGTTTAGTAGTACAGTCCCCGGTCCAGTGTCATCTTCATATTTTTGACAAATCGTTGTCCTGAGTCCTCCGATCCGGTGCTCGTTCAATATCATTCATGCATAAAGTTTCTTAATTTTTCTTTTACCCACATACATGTCAGTTGGGGACTCTGAATACTCGTTCAATATTTCTCCTTGTTGATTTTTTTCTTTTTAATTGATGTACATTATTTTTTTCCTCACGTGGGCATGAAATGCTTTCACAAACATGTTCCACTCTAGTTAAATATTATCGGTAAAATAATACTAGTACTCCACATCATTCGTACTCGCACTCCATATCATTAGCGTTAAACGAAGATGGGTTGCAACTCCGTCTATGACATCGTTGAATGAAGGTGATTGCTCTACAAGATTAATATCATTGATTGCGCCGGCCACACCTAAGAACACATGCCAAATCCAAATATTATATGATACTGCTACTTCAAATATTAAGGTTGCGTCGTCATGATCACCCCTACGAACCTGAACATCTCCAACCAATTGGATAGATAGCCAACGACCAATGTGTGTAAGGCATACATGGAATTATGGAAAGTTATCTACTTCTTTCATGGACATGATATGTTTTTTTGAACATCACTAAATAACATCGGTTTCATAGAATTTTGTGAGGTTTCAGCATGGTCAATTAAAAGCATGCACCTCGCTCGAACAATAGCAACGATTTACGATTAACTCATCTTCCGATTCTTAATTAGATGAATAGTTGGATGACAAATTCTTTTTTTTTTAGAAAAAAATGGAGAGAATCAGAGAGTTTTTGGAAAAAGAACGAAAGAGTTAAGGTTAAAGTTGGAAAGGTTAGTGTATATATATGTTTTAAATTAAAAAGTTATTATTAATGTACCCAACGGTAAAATTCCTTAGAATCATTCTAAAGGCTATCCATCTTCACGCTTGTTACCACCACAACGCCCCACCTTTGGTGCCCCTGATCATGCTGGCATGACGCGGTGTTTAGCACCTACATTGATGAGGTGACATATCGCGTCAAACAATACACATAGTCTAGGTGATAATAGCATATCGGATAAAGCTTGAAAAACTAAGAAAATAACATGTTTAGATTTGAAAGAGTGTCTATAAAAGGTGTGTTTTAGTTAAGGATTAGTTATTAAATAATGAAATGCTACTTAAAATCAATGTATATATAACAATGCGTTGACGACTAGTGATTTGCAAAAATGGTTTATTACATTGATTATTATTCTTGAGCTGTGATTATTATTCTTTTTATTCTGTGGTTATTACATTGATTTTTTTAAATTTTTTACTAAGGCCATGAGGTGTACTCTAACATTTGGGGCGTTAACGGTGACATGGCGTGTTAATCGACGTTATACACCACTCCCTCCTTGTGTTAAGTGGGGTTAAAAGAGTTATATGTTAACATGTTAACATGGTGTTAAGAGATTTAATTATTTTTGTTTCTTTTTTTAAACCAAAAACCATTAAAAGAATAATGTTAGATGGAGTTAAAAGAGTTAAACCATTTCTTGATGTGATGTAGAGTGAAATAAAGAAAAATGAGTGATGTGTAACCTATGTGGAGTTAAAGAGGGTTAAAGTATACCCCAAGGCCTAAGTGTTCATTAAATAGTTAATCGGTCATGTTATAATGTAATGTAATTATGTAAAAGATAGACAGGCTTTGTCGTATTTGCGGAAAAGACAGAACGATATGATAATGTTAAAACATGTTAAATAAGAATTTATATCTATAACCAACAATACGCTTAATTCCATCATAAGTAACGTAGCGAGATTCTTTTTTCTTTTTCTTTTTTATAAATAAATTAACAAAGAGAAAATGTTATTAGCTTATTATCATCCTAAATTAAATCTTATTTCAAAATGTTTGTAAATTTAAACATAAGTGTCTAGAATTTAGTAGTTAATAACTTAATATTAAATCCCAAGTTATGAAACTTAATATTATTTAAAATTGACCATGCATTTGTCTGATAGTGAGATTCTTTTTTCTTTTTTTTTTTATAAATAAATTAACAAAGAGAAAATGTTATTAGCTTATTATCATCCTAAAATAAATCTTATTTCAAAATGTTTGTAAATTTAAACATAAGTGTCTAGATTTTAGTAGTTAATAACTTAATATTAAATCCCAAGTTATGAAACTTAATATTATTTAAAATTGTATAGACTCAAGTATGAATTAACGAAAGTCGTGAACTCCGGCGATGTTTGCTTGTCGGTGGTCGTGATGGTTGGTGAATAATAAAACTATAAATTTAATAGTGGTAAATCATAAATTTAATAGATTTTGGGTTTCGTAAAATTCCCGTATCGAGCAAGAGACAGAAGGCTTTACACGTAACGGTACACTACATTGATTTTCTTTATTAACTACGCAACTTCTGTTAGGGACAATTAGTAAACACCGATGTTTTGTGGGAACTACCACGACTCTTTTTATTTATTAACTTGAATGAAAACTTATGATTACAAACTAAAATTCACCATCTATTTATACTAAAAACTACTGGCATGCAAGCCTCCTAACCCAACTAGAATTACTACTCCTTCTAGATTGACTCTAATTTAAATAACCTTCTAGATAGACTAACATTCAAATACTAATCAAATACTAACACTTAAAAATAAATTGATACTTTTACGTATGCATGTTTGTCAACAACCATGCAACCTTATCCAACTCCAATTAGGATTACTTCCTATCAATCACCCCCGTAATCCTAGTTAGTTCCACCGAGATCGATCACTCCGAGCATGTCTCTCATCTCTTCGAACTTAACTCTTGGCAACGCTTTGGTTAACGTATCCGCTCGTTGTTGATCTCCACTCACATACTCCACTTGTACTTCTTCTCGCTCGATGCATTCCCGTATGAAGTGAAATCTAGTGTTTATATGTTTACTTCTTCCGTGAAACACTGGATTTTTCATTAAAGCAATAGCGGATTGATTGTCAACTCGAATAGTTACCTTCCTTTCGTCCATGCCAGTAAGTTCACTCAACAATCCTCGTAACCATAAAGCTTGACACGCAGTGGCGGTTGCAGCCATAAACTCAGATTCGCACGACGACAAAGCCACGGTCTTTTGTTTCTGAGATACCCAAGACACTAATGCATTTGCGAAGTAGAAAGCCATCCCCGTTGTACTTCTCCCGTCACTTTGATCCGTCGAATGACTACTATCGCTAAACCCGACCAAATTTTCATCACCTTCTCGTGTATACTTCAAACCATAGTTCTGTGTACCTTTGATATAACGAATGATATGTTTAATCAGTTGCCCATGACTTTTCTTTGGCTCTTGCATGAAACGGCTCGCTACGCCTACCGAATAACAAAGATCCGGTCGAGTATGAGTGAGATAGCGAAGACTTCCAACAACTCGTCGATACTCCGTTGGATCTATTGCTTCCCCTTCTTCGTCTTTATCAACCTTCAACCGTGGTTCCATTGGATATCTAGAATGATTACAATTTTCCATTCTAGTCATATTCAAGATCTTCTTGGCATAGTTTGTTTGTTTCAAAGTGATTCCTTCTGTGTTCTGTACCACTTCAATGCCAAGATAGTATGATAAGGAGCCTAGATCACTCATCTCAAATTCCAACTTCATTTGACTCTTGAATTTATCAATCTCCAAAATACTTGTACCAGTGACGATTAAATCGTCTACATATACTCCGACAATCGTAACACTTTTGCTTACACATCTTTTGTACACGGCTTGTTCCCTCGGACATCGAATGAAACCGAGTCTCTTCAAGGTTGTGTCTAACTTCTCATTCCAACCCCGCGGCGCTTGACGAAGTCCGTATAAAGCTTTACGTAGCCGATACACCATACCTTCCTTTCCTCGAGTAACGAAACCTTCTGGTTGGTGAACATACACTTCTTCTTTTAACACGCCGTTTAGAAATGCGGATTTTACGTCCAAGTGATGCACCCCCCAACCTCGTCTTGCTGCCACGGCTAAAATCAAACGGATTGTCTCGAGTCTAGCTACGGGAGCAAACACTTCATCAAAGTCTACGCCGTATTGTTGAACGTAGCCTTTAGCGACTATTCTCGCCTTGTACTTCGATATATTTCCTTTGACATCCCGTTTGATTTTATAAATCCACTTGAGACCAATTGCCTTGTGTCCTTATGGAAGCTCAGTGAGTTGCCATGTTTGATTCCTCTCAATTTGCTCAATTTCACTTTGCATAGCTTTTTCCCATTGTGGATTTCCTTTTGCATCTTCATAATAAATTGGTTCATCACTTTCAACTGTTGATCATTCTGCTGCAACATGACATATTCGTCAAATCTCTTTGGTAATTGTGTTTGTCTCGAGGATCTTCTAGGCGGCTCTGGGTCATCTTCGCCATTGTTCTCTAAGTCTTGTTCTTCATTCAACGAGGTAATCGGCTGATTTATGACTTCATTAGTTTCACTTGATGAATTCTCTTGACCTCCAAAATCATCACCGTTGGTTTGCGCCTCTTCGACTTGGACCTGGAACTCGATCCACTCGGGTCCAGTTCCTACATTTGTTTCAGCCACAACTTTGCTCCAATCATACTTTCGATCTTCTTCGCACTTAGCATTCCGAGTAACACATAGTTGCTTTGTTACCGGATCATAGAGCCGATAACCCAATGAATCTGGTTCGGACCCTATATACACCATCGGTCGACTCCTATCATCAAGTTTCTTTACACCTACGGGTGGCACGGTCATGTGAGCCACACACCCGAACACACGTAGGTATTCGAAATCTGGTTTGTAACCTTTAATAGCTTCGTACGGGGTGACCTTCTTTAGAGCTTTGGTCGGTGATCGGTTCAGGATGTACACAGCTTGTCGAACTCCTTCACCCCAGAAATTTGCGGAACCGACATTGCTTTTAACATGCTTCGAGTGCTGTTTAAGATGGACCTGTTTCGTCTTTCAACTACGCCATTTTGTTGAGGCGAGTAAGGAGCCGTCAACACATGTTTAATCCCGGTTTCTTCACAAAATCTTTCGAACGCCTTATTCACAAACTCTCCGCCCCTGTCACTCCTCAAGGTCTTGATTTTAAGTGATGTTTGCCGCTCCACCTCCTGTGTAAATTTCTTAAAAATACCAAGAGCATCACTTTTGTTTTGGATAGTATATATCCACATAAACCTTGAATAATCATCTACGAGTAACATAAAGTATCGATTTCCTCCTAAGGTCGGAGGCGATATTGGTCCACACAAATCAGTGTACACCAATTCGAGTGGTTTGCTTGCTCTATAAAACCTTTGTTTTTGGAATGGCAACCGAGTTTGCTTCCTGGCCAAACAAGCATCACACACTCGAGCTCCGCGAGCAATGTGAGGAAATCCTTCAACCATGTTCATGGTTTTTATTTGATTCATGGATTTGAAATTTAAGTGACCAAGTCGTGCGTGCCAAAGCCACGATTGGTCACTTAATGAGGCGAGTAAACATACCGGTGATCCAATGCGTAGTGAGATCTTGTACAATCTATTTGCACTTCTAGGAACTTTCATCAGTATACTTCCATCTTCTTCATACAACCAAAGAAGGTTGTTTTCCATCCAAATCTTGCTTCCGGTTTCTGTTAGTTGCCCGAGACTTATGATATTGCTACATAAATCTGGAATGAAGTATACGTCAGTTAAGATTCGTTGCTCTCCATTCTTGCACTCAAAGATTATCGAACCCTTTCCTTCTATTTTGACCTTCGAGCCGTCGCCAAACTTGACCAGCCCTGTAACATGTATATCTAGTTCGATGAAGTGCGTCTTTATCCCCGTCATATGGTTCGATGCTCCATTATCAAGGTACCACATGGTTTTGTCGCTCGAGTCATTAGCATACAATTTGGGATGCACTTTTCCTTCATTCAAGAGGACTTCATTACTTGTTTCGACCTTGGCCATCATCAAAACGGGTTCTGTATCCTCAGTAGCATTCAAGTTTGCTTCAGCCTTTTGTTCTTTTGTGCACTCCCATGCAAAGTGGCCGAGTGCGTCACAGTTGTAGCATCGGATTTTGCTCTTATCTCGGTTTTGAGTTTGGTCCCTATTATTGGCTTGGTAGTTGTTTCGACCACGACCTCTTCCATTACCCGCGTCCTCTACCGCGACTACGACCTCGAGAATTGTTACCTGATGCTTCTTGACCTCTGCCTTGACCCTTACGATTGCTTTCAGACTGCTTTCGGCCTCCTTTGGTTTTCAATCCTTGAAAGCATGAGTTTGTTAGCTGAATCACTTTCGTTTGCTGCGTACAATTTCACCCGTCTTCAAACGCCTTCAACCTTCCAATCGCTTCCTCGAATGGCATCGTTTCAAGATCCTCGGATTGTTCAATTGACGCGACAATCGGAAGGAACCTGATCGGGAGCGAGTTAAACAGTTTTCGTACTTGTACTTCAGGTTCTAAAGTGGTACCAAGGTTGTTGAACTTCCCTTCAATAGCGCTTATCTTTGCAGCGAAATCGTCTATTGATTCATTCTCCTTCATCTTCAACATCTCGAGCTCGATCTTAGAACATGAATTCTAGCCTTTTGAACTCGATCGGCTCCAAGAAAGCGTACTCGGATTACTTCCCATACTTCGTGAGCCTTGCCATACTTGGCGACTTGCAATAGAATATCTTCTGGTAGCGACTGGAACAGTATTGCCATAGCGGTTTGGTTCTTCCTGCCATCCACAGTTCCTCCGGTTACCGGGTCGATCGCATCGGCTAAACCATACGCCCCTAGGATAGTTCGAACTACCACAGACCATGATGAGTAGTTGGTTGTGGTTAACTTCGGACACTGCAGATTTACGTTTTGATGATCCCTTACGTTTGCAAGTGCATTATTTGGTTGTGGTTCTCCGTCGGCCATTCTGGAAGAGGACTCGAATTAATGTGGTTAGACACCCCACGATTAAGCGACTGATCCTTCCTTGTGATCTGGTTATGCACCCCAGATCGCTCCTTCCTTTGGTTTGGTTATACACCCCAAGCCTTGGTCGACTTTCCTTCGTGATCTTCACGAACACTGAATCGGATGAGCCTAGAGATCGTTAGGCTCTGATACCAATTGTTAGGGACAATTAGTAAACACCGATGTTTTGTGGGAACTACCACGACTCTTTTTATTTATTAACTTGAATGAAAACTTATGATTACAAACTAAAATTCACCATCTATTTATACTAAAAACTACTTGGCATGCAAGCCTCCTAACCCAACTAGAATTACTACTCCTTCTAGATTGACTCTAATTTAAATAACCTTCTAGATAGACTAACATTCAAATACTAATCAAATACTAACACTTAAAAATAAATTGATACTTTTACGTATGCATGTTTGTCAACAACCATGCAACCTTATCCAACTCCAATTAGGATTACTTTCCTATCAACTTCTACTATTTTATATTTGGGAGAGGTTAACGTACAAAGCTTCTTAACGTAAGAAGCGTAAAAAGCAATCTCAGCCATTAGATTAACAAGATGGTTGGATGCAGATTAAAAACTCTAATCATACTTGGGTTAAACTAACCATGGGTAAAATAGGAAAAACCGTCTAATTTTTTTTTCAAATCGTAACAACAGAACTAATTTGAACCCTGATTTTACATCGTTTCAGATCGATTCACGTTCAGAATGATTACACAATTCAAAAACAAAAAAAAATCGATGACAATGAATGAAAACCTAAGATCAGTATTTGAATCTAAAAATAATGAAAACAGAGGATTAAAATAATCATATGAACAATTATGAATAAACGCTTGTAATAGTTGTCGGATACTTTCGATTTTGTTTCAATAAGTATGATTAAACATAAAAATTAGGTTAAAAAAAGTTACAGAGGAAGAAGATGAACTTTGTGAAAAACAGAGGCTTTTAAAATCTCAGACGCACTCATCAAAATTTTCAGACGCACTCATCAAATTTTCAGACGCACTTATCAAAATTACAGACGCACTCATTGAAATTTAGAAGCACTCGTTAAAAAAGTTTGGAAACACTCATTGAAAATTTAGAAGCACTCATTAAAAAGTTTGGAAGCAGTCACTGAACATTTAGAAGCACTCATTGAAAAGTTTGGAAGCACTCATTGAAAATTTAGAAGCACTCATTAAAAAGTTTGGAAGCACTCACTGAACATTTAGAAGCACTCATTAAAAAGTTTGTAAGCACTCATAGAAAATTTAGAAGTACTCATTAAAAAGTTTGGAAGCACTCACTGAACATTTAGAAGCACTCATTAAAAAAGTTTGAAAGCACTCATTGAAAATTTAGAAGCATTCATTAAAAATTTTGAACGCATTCATCAAAAACCCAACAAAATTCAAACACACCTTTGAGATTCTCTTGTCTTGTCTTCCACTGTCTACAAACTGCATATTAACACATAAACCAGTTTTTGTACTAAACTAAACTCCATTAAATTATGATCTTTAAAGATCTTCTTGTTGATTCTTCAATTCATTGTTTTCTTGAATAATTCTAACAGAATTCATGGTAGAAACAGGGTTTGCTCTGTTTCAAGAAAATTTTAGAGTTTTTTTTTTTTTTTTCAGTTTCTATGGATAGAGTGGAGATGTGAAGAATTGAGTAACAAAAACACTGAATAAAGGTGAAAATATTATGTGGGTTTGTTTGATTCTTGGTGCTTTGTTTCAATTTCTACCTAACGATTTTGACATATTTCATCACCATTAAAAGAAAGAAGCCAGCCAGCCAACCGGTCCATGGCACGTAATCAAATACACGAAAAATGATGCAATAAAATGTGATGCTCTGTTTGAATAACAAACTAGAAGGTCCTTCCATGGATGGTTTCAGATCTTCTTGACGGTTATAGCTTGTATTGGGATGACGTCGACGTGTTGGAGTGTTAGTGAATGATGATGATGATGATGATGATGGTGGTGGTGGTGGTGGTGGTGGTCGTGGTGGTCAGATCTCGATCGATTTGTTTCAAAGGAGGATGGGTTTGTAAAAGTGGGTAGGTGCAGTGGTGATGGGAAGTTTGCAGTGATAATTGTGAAAGTGGGAGGGTGTGTGATAGTTTAATCATGGTTAGGTTAAATTGGCATGTGGCAAGTTCTAGTGGCTTCTTACACTTCTTATGTTAAGAAACTTTGTACACAATACTTTCTCTTTATATTTATTTTCTAGAAAAACATTATTATCAGAAAACTAAAATTGCAATATTTAATAATCCAAATTT